>CM056170.1:13415491-13631064 GCA_029691765.1 Entomobrya proxima | reverse complement strand
CATCAAAATTCGGTAAGAAGCTGGTTAGAATGCTACTAATTCGGGAGACGTTCGATACAGTGGACATTCGATTTATCGAATGTGTCCCGCATATGAAAACAAACGGGATTGATGCTAAAATGCGATCATGCCCCGGCGCTGCTTTCATCCTACTAAAAGTGTTCGGGTAGTGTGTGCAATGTAGACACACTGATGGGATTCGGATTCTTTTCGGGATGAATTCTAAAGATCGTACAGTTTTCAATGATTTCATGCGCGGGAACATGTGGCGGTGAGTCAACATGAGAAGAAGTGTTTGGTTTGGGTATTGACTGAAAGAAAACAGTTCTCAGTTGGTTTTTCTGCTCAACGGATAATCTTTTTCTGCTCAACAACTTTTCTCATTTTCATTGTCCCTGTCAAGTGATTTCCCGACAATTTGGTTATCAAAAATGAAGCCAAAGTTTGCCGTTGTGGTTTTTCCTGATGAAGCTAGTATTGAGGTCGCATCTTCACAGTGGCTAAATGCCAGTAAAACAGTTTGCTCGTGGCCAAGAGTGAAAAATATAAAGTTTCTAAACTTAGTAACGAGCCATGCTTTGCCAGGAGTGGACAGGACGGTAAAATGGACAACTTATCCATGTCGTGTATTGGGTACCTACGGTAAGTAAATAATCATTTATTTATTTTTGGTGCATTATTATCTCCAACTTGATCAGTAGACTAATTATTATTCTGCCACTTGTAGCAAGTTACGCAGAAGCAGAGAAACGCTGTGCTCGTGGAGAGTACACCTCAAATATTGATTCAACAGCTGAGCAGACACCGTCAATTGTTAAACCCCACAAGCGTATACCAGTACTCGGTACGAAGAAAAGGCGACTTCACATTCCAAATTCGAAGACGTCATCTGGGTCATCTTTCGGGTCGGTTTCACCTAGTGCCTCATCTCGTAAAGGAAAATCTGCTGCTGCACCAAAACTGCCTGGAATTCCTTTTCTGTATTCAGTGACCGATACTCCTGCAGAAAACTCTTTTCACCACTCTGTCAGCTTGCAGTTGACTCCTCCAAACAAAACCGTGTTGCACTCCGATAATCAGTTGTTGTCCCCTTCAGAAAACGGTGCTTCTTCAGATGCGGAGTCCAGATCCGGATCTCAAGATAACAGGACTACCTTCGCTGGTGTTGCAGGTTCAACCTCTCAAGCCGCTTTAACTACTTCTAATAGTCAAGGTATCGAAGTTAGGTCTACTCTAGTACAAAAAGTTGTCTTACACCTTATCTTGATTTTGTTATTTATAAAGGTAATTCTGGAACCGGGAATAATTCAGCACCACAAGCCAACTTTACGGACCTTTATAGAACACAATCACCACTCCCATCAAACCGGAACGTGGAACTGGCAACAGTTTTGTCCGAAATTCAACAGGAACTTCGACGAATGAATGAAAATCACGCAAGTATGTGCTCCTTCATACTATTAATTCTAACATGAATGTCCTATAATACTTTGCAAATTATTTAATAGGATTTCAGGAGACGGTGCTTAGCAAGATCTTAACCTTGGAGCGGAATTTGAAGGAACTAGTCAATACTACCGTGACTACCAAAGAGTCTACCCTCGAGGATATTAATTTCAACCTACCTGTAGCTGACCTTCCCGCACTTGAAAGTCTTAAAACTTGGCTTACTTTGCCAGATAATTTCTCAAAGCTAGTAAGAATATAGAATAGAAATAATAAACAAAAAATTATTGTTTTTAAAGAAGAAGACTGTATTTTGTACATTCCAGGTGCGATATTTATCAGTTGTCGGAGGAAGTGGCGTCAAGGATATTACGTACAGAATTCTGTCGGAATTGTTAACAGACAGTGTGGGAGTTCAGATTAGCTATACTGGTCATGGATCTAAATCTAAAGCTGGACTGAAGGACACCAGCGTAATGAAATTTCTTTACGGTAGGCAGCAAAGAAGACATATTCTAAATCATGTCTGAAAGCTTTAAAGTTTTATTTTAGTGTTTATTGTTTTTCTTTGATTTGTAGAAGCCGTGAGAAAGACTAAAGGTGGTGAGACAGCTACTAACCAGGAAGTTAGCAAAAGTGTTAAGGACTGGCTAAAAAACGCAGGAGACCGTAGTGGAGGACGAGAAAAACGTCGCCGTGAGCTTTTGAATCAGGCATCGCAGCAGCAACAATCATCTTAATCAAGCATCATAGCTCAAAGACCAACGATCATGTCTCGACTTCTGAATAATACTTCGGTACGGACTCAGCAAAGGAAAAGGAAGACTGAAGTGCAACAGCTTCTTAATTATATTAGTGGAAACTCATCTGTAAATACGATATGTAAAATAGATTGTAATAATAGGTGTAGTGAAGTAGCAAGTAGTTCCAATGTGACAGAACTCAATATTATAAAAATCCCCGAAATCGGAACTCAATTCGATGATGAAGGACATGCATCTACGTCTGCATTTTCCTTCAAACACATGTTCACAACAGAGACAGGCATAGCAACAAGTGTTACAAGTTCAGAGTTACCAAATACGGTTAGACCAAGTCCCGAAGACTTTTTTCGTGCTTGGTCATTTAGGCATAATATTAGTCATCAGGCACTTCGGGATTTACTAGGTTATGTAAGGAACAATCCAGAGTTTGAGAGTCTTCCTAGGGATCCACGTACACTTTTAAAAACTCCAAAGTACAATAACAAAGTGGAAGTTAGTGGTGGTTCATGTGTTTACTTTAAGGTCGTCGATCAAATTGTCAGTAAACTTAAACACGGATACAAGTTTTGTCAAATACCAATTGTAAATCAGCAGTGCCCTAATTCAAATGTTCCTATGATTAGCATTTCAGTAGGCATAGACGGAATTCCAATAACAGGTTCTAGTAATAAACAATTTTGGCCAGTCTTATGTACGGTTGATCAAGCAATATCAGTTACTCCTTTTGTCGCAGCTTTATATTATGGAGAGAAAAAACCACAAAATACCGATTTTCTGATTGATTTTATAAAACAATGCAAAGAATTAGAGTTAACTGGTATTGAAGTTGAAGGTACTAGGTATAATTTTAGAATATCTCGTATTTTGGCTGATGCACCAGCAAGAAGCTTTCTCAAGTCTGTAAAGAACCACAATAGTTACAGTGGGTGCGAAAGGTGTAAACAAGTAGGAGTTTGGTCAGGTAGGGTATGTTATCCGTATGAAGTGAGTAGTAGAAGGGACGACATTGAATTTCTAACTACAGACAGAAATGAACATTCAAGCCCATTTCTTGATTTAAACATAGGACTAGTAACACAAGTTCCACTTGATTATTTGCATCTAGTTTGTTTAGGTGTGGTTAGGAAACTGCTTCACTGCTGGTGCAAAGGCAAACGTCCAAACAAAATTTCAAGTGGTCAAGTTCAATTGATTTCACAGAGATTTATTTTATTTAAAAAATATTTTCCTTCTAATATTCAACGCAAACCTAGGACTTTATCAGAGTTAAACTACTTCAAAGGAACAGAGTTTCGGACCATTTTACTGTACACTGGTCTTCCAGCTTTTTCAGGGATCATTAGTGAAGAAAAATTAGAACATTTTATGCTGTTACATCTTTCCTTCTATATTTTATTATCTAGAAGGTGCAATGACCCTCAATGGAACAAATCAGCAAAGCAATTTTTGCAGCAATTTGTTCAACACGCGGAACTTATTTATGGAACAGCATTTATTACTTACAATGTTCACAGTTTGTTACACATTGCAGATGATGCGTTAAATTTTGGAAGTCTTGATAACTGCAGTACATTTAGATTTGAATCTTTTATGCAGGTTCTGAAAAAAATAATACGTGGTAATAACCATTTTCTTGAGCAGGCATTTAATAGAATTAGTGAACTTCATAGTATGAATACTGGAGATGAAATAGTTTTAAGAACAAACAAAAATCTTGTTTTATCAGATAGAGTCGGGGATAATTGTTATATGCTAAAATCTGGGGAAATTATTTTAGCTACACGAGTTTGTAAAAAACAAAATTGTATATTGGAATATAGAAAATTTACTGTGTTGAAGCGTGTACAGGAGTACCCGGTAAATAGTAAGGAAATAGGTGTGTATTTTGCTGGAAGATTATCTCAATTTGTAACAATTACTCAATTTGTATCAGATATATTATTTAAATATGTATGTTTACCGTATAAGAGTTCGTTTATATGCACTCCAATGCTACATACCATTTCCGATTAAATCATTAAATATATATATATATATATTGTAATTTTTATAAATACTGTGGTTTTTATTCATCATCAACACCGTCAATTTTCGAGTTTTTGCTTTGAAAAAGCATTCTATAAGAATACGGGGTTCATTCGGATTCTATTCGGCAAAGGTTCGAAAATTCGTATTCTAGAGTGTTTCCCGAATCTGTTTGCCGAACACGGACAGAACGTGTACGAGCGACAATGTAGCACCTTCGCCGAATGCGGAATATCGAATATCAAAAGTAGAAGGGCCGAATTTCGATGTTACTTGGGTCGTGGTTTTCTTCAACATGCATTTTATAGTGTGAAGATACAAAGGGTTGTCTTTTTCATATTTTAAGGTGGAAATCAAGTATCTTTCACACACCCGCATATAACGATTCACCTACACGTGCAGGGTCGGGTTTAGTTTATGAATGTGCTTGATAAGGGCTATTTAATAAGTGGATTAAGTGTAAACAAGATGCATCCAGATAACTCCCGGCAGAAACTAGTATGATATTCTAAAATTATTGCGACTTTCAGAAGATTACTGTTTTATAATTCTGTTACGCATATATGCTGATTTATTCATTCATTTAAAAAAGGTTTGCTGTGTTTTTAAAATGCTCACTTCAAAATTTAGATAAAATATGAGTATAGACTTGTAAGACTTTGACTATATAGCTTGACATTTTTCAATAACTCTAGTGAACATACAATTAACTAATTAATAATTAAAAATCATTAGCATCTAAAACTAAAAAATATCACAATCTTAAAAGTTGTAGTTTCATTGGAACTCACCCATCATTACTTTACATTTCTACTTTCCACAAATAAATACTTTTACTGAGCCTAACCACACGGTGATCATATATAAAGCTAATCGAAGGTATAAATTGAATGCTGATCGAACCACTGACGACCTACAACATAAATTCAGTACCAGAATTTTTATTTTATAACACAGTTTGTCATTAAAGGTGGCATCATCATATAGTTTCATCCTTTTGAATTCCATGATATGATCTAAGATGTAGAGCAATTCTGCATGAATTGACAGAAATGGAACAAATGCACTCATGGCTGATACTAGAGCGTCCCACAGCTTGTAACTTCCCTCTGTCACGTTGAACAAGTCTTTTAGTAAAATTTCATTTAAAATGTACTGCTTAACTTGGCTCTTATCACCGATGCACAAATTGAATTCGTCCGGAATGCCTAGAAGATAACCCACAACTGCCCAAATATGCGTGAATCCCTGAAGCCCTTCGTTGTCTTCTTTGTAAGATATTCCAAACTTTTGTGGAAATGTTGTGAGCAGCCCCATGAAGCAGTATTGAGTAACAATCATGTCCAATTGAGTTATTGGTGCTAGTTGACTATCAGTGGGGTACTCTGAGATTGCATGCTTTTGTTGAGTATTGTTGTTTGCATCATTATTGTTGAGATCTCTGAGCGAAATTATGAGTCCTTTAGCTTTGCAACTACTATTGTCGTTTTGGAACTTTGAATTCTGAGTTTCTTTTGGATGAACTATGCCACTGGCTTGACAAGATAGCTTTTTCATGCGCTTTGATACGCCAGCGTGTACTTGACGAATTTTCATGACATCTCGAACTGCATCACTTTCAGCGTTGCTGAGATCGCTTTCATACCATAATTTGACGTGACGAACCGTAGATATGTATCTGCTTAAAGCTAACTTTCTTGTGTGGGATTTTCTAGTTTTTATTAGAATTGTTCGCACTGGAACGTAGCTCATTAAGAGGATGAGGGAGAGAAAGTGTGTGAAGATCACCAAAAAGAAATGTTTCGAGACAAAGTCCTTTCCCACTTTGATGGCCTGTGGATCAAGCCATGGTGGAAGACAACAGCGTTTCTTATTCTTGAATGTGGCTTCATCATCTTGGATTCCAGTGTTTCTAGATTTCTCAATGAAATCATGGATAACGGGATTCGCACAAGCACTTTCCACCATCTTGCTGATTTAGCTGAAAACAAAAGAAACCTTTATAAAATAGAAGAAATTTCTTTGTTGAATGTTTTGTTACATTTAAAACAATGACCCTAATTACATACCTATCTCAGTCTTTCTTGGTCACAATTTTTTTAAATTAACTCGGTTCCAGACAAGCCAAACTGCTTATAAAAACTAGGCAGAAATATAGTATCTGTTGATACGGGGAAATATTCCCTCTCAAACAGCTATACTTTCATACCTGCAGATTTAAACTGCACTTTTGCCGAATAATTTGGAACACCTTCTGAAATCCTGTAAGTCCTACAAGCTCGCAGACTCAAAAACATTTCAGGATGGATAAACATGAATAAAATGGAGAGATGCAAATGTGTCATTCGTTCTTTGGCTTGTTGATTTCGTCCCAATTTGCATGGTAAAATACTATGCAAATTATGTTTATCATATATTTCAATAGTAAACCATTGTTGCAGTTGTGTTACATACATTTCAGAGGTTTGAAGAGGGGAGAACGGATAATCCCAGAAGAAATGTTAATTCTATAGCTGTTTAAGTAGACCTTGTTTCAAATAATGTACAATGGGTGCGTAAAACATCTAGAGGGGGAATTGGCAGTTATATGCGTGCTGCGTGCTCAGACGTAAATTTTGAAGCTCAATATAACTAATGGCGGTTATAATAATGCTTTATAAGGAATAATTTTTTACAGGAACTCGGGGAGTCTTCTATTGGCCCTGTGTCGCAATCGTAATGGTTTATGTCTAGTGCATAAATCGCAAAATTGTAGTAACCACCTCAATTTACGTTTTTGTGTGTCTATTTTATATAGGGACAGGGACTAGGGACGACCGAAATCGCTTCAGTACATAATACCACACTTGTAAAGATGAGCCCTTACGGATGCTTATATTGTAACGCGTTACTGACAAGATGACAATGACGAAGTGGTTTGTTGTTTCGTAAGCAAGAATGTAATTTGAAGATCCGTCAGAAGCGTTGAGTAGCCAGGCAGTGGCATTATAGAAATCGAAAGCATTTTCATTGTAATGGCCATTATTACGCGATGCATTGCAAACGTCACAATATTGCACACGGATATTTTATGAGTACTAAAGTTATTATTATGTAACAACATTTTTGCAGGTGATGTTGTCAAAACTGCTTGACTAAAGAATATGCTTGAAAGTGAAGATATATTAGTTCTAACAATATAGTTCATACAGAAGCTCAAATATCTTTGCTTTATTGTGTGCAAGAAATGACTCAAAACATTAAGCTCAAAAGCTCGGATAACGCATACTCACTTTTATCCCGGATTTACTTTGAGGAGCAGAGGGGCTAGTACTTATTATTGTGCCTGCTAAGACAGCCTGGGATTGGGATTATATTTGATAATACTAATTTGCACTATCAAAGTATTAAAAAACTGCACTCAAGACAGATAATACCAAATCCTTATGCAAATTCTTTGTGTATGAATTTGAAACTAATTGATAATTGAAAAAATTCAAAGCACCCAATATGTTACAGGAAAGACTTATAAACTTAGGAGCATGTTTCATAAACTCAAAATCGTACTGCCTACTGGTTTATATTGATATTGCAAATAGCATTTAACAAGCCACTGTTCCTTCCGTCTTTTGAAAACAACAAATAATTGTATAGAAGACGAACCTTCCTCGAACAGTAAACAATTCTTCATATTGGAAGATGAAATCGAAGATTGACGACTATAATTGTCATTGTCACTTTGTCACTTGTCATATAAAAAGTCATGTCTGTCAACAGGATCCTACGCGCCTGTGCTGTATGCAGAGGTGTGTAATGTGTAAAATGCTTAAAGGTATTAACTATGAGTGTTAGATTGTCTGTCTGATTTTTGCAAACTATATTTTGTTGATTGGTGTGCATGCAAAAGAAAACCGTGAATAATTTAAGCATCAACAACCTTATCACGTTGAAGTCCACTTACTGTCTAAGTTTGCGTATTCCATTATGAAATAAGTTTATTAAAATGGACTTGGAACATCATAATCATAGTTAATCAGTTTCTTGTATTTGCACAATGCACGATATCGTATATGAACATGAGAACTATTATGGATCTATCAAAATATCGAATCATTACAAATGACTGAATATAGTACGTTGAGAAATTAGTATTTAGTAAAATTATAGTTATATAAATCTGTCCATCCGGTAAGTGTTTCGCTTATATTTCCTGATGTACTAGATCTCTTCAATTAAAGGTTTCTTCCCTTGCTCACTAGTCCCTTTCGTGACATTGAGTTCCAATGCGTCCAGTTTTACATTGTCTTCTTCATCATCATCATTTCCAAAACTAGTATCCTTTACCTAACAAATTACTTTTCGTTAAAAATCGTTAATCCATTGTCTGTTTTATCTTTACTAATTGCATACGTACAATTTTCTCCAGAATTGATTTCTTTCCTCCAATTTCATCATCCAGAAGGTGTGTAGTGCTATTATTCTCAGAGTTGGCGTTTCCTCCAAGAGGATCTGAATTTGTGGTATTTGCCTTTTCTGCACTTCCTATTCCTTGACCCAGACCCCCACCATAGCCCAGCGAAATTTTCTCAAATGCTTGCTCTAGATGACTAGATTCCGTACTTGTAGAGGAATCAGAGGACTTTTGCTTTATCATTTCACGACCCTGTTGCAATTGTTCTGTGACAAATCTCTTGTAACCCTCGGGATCCTGCTGTAGCATCGTGTCAAGTGCGTTCCAAATGGCTCTAGCTTGATCCTGATAGTTGTCCATTATACGAACTCAATAATATCTAATCAAACTTGGATATAAAAATTCCGAATTCTAGTTCAGATCAAAATTATGAACTTTGATAGACGGTATTTTTGCCAACCTTCGCAGTTCGCACAGCAAACCAATCAAATGAAACTTCAATGAAAATGGAAGCAACCAATAAAAGTGAAACAATGCATAATTCATAATATATTCCTATGGTGTGCATTGAAGAAAAGAAGTACTTATTCCTCCTCGCAAGCACCTGAAAGATATCGCTTTTACTTGTATTTCTATTCTATTATGGCTATTTGTTCATCAAACAATTTCCGCATTATCTTTCGTTTGTATTGATCAAACAAAACATTTTCTTGATATCCGTCACTCAATAATGCTCTTCAGAGCTATAAAAAAGGCTTAATCCGTGTTTACCTAAGCCTGTTTACCGTCTTGTTGCAACCAAAGAAGGAGCAAGTTGCAACCATGACCTTTACCACCATGTCACCGTTTTAACTGAATCCCATATAATTCCTGTATTGTATGTGACCATGATTTTTTTTTGCAAAAGTGCAAGAATTCATTTATGTTGCACCACGTATTAAAAATGCTAAACAATTCGTAATAAAATTCTAAACGTGGCCAAGGTCAGTGCAACAGCTTCAAACTTGGATTGCTCAATCAATTAAATTATTCATTATTCGCAAATTCATTTTCATAAGCGTCATTTTGCAAACTGAGCATTCAACCATCCAAACCAAAGCCCATTTTAGCCCAACCCAACCAACTCAAGTAGCCCCAGTTTAGCAACCGTTCAAAAGTCTCTGGTTTCGCGGTGTCAGGTGAGCCTCTAGCTCTAGTAACCTTATAAAGATAGTCAACGTGTCGGCAAATACATTTTAAAAACTGGATAAAAACACTTCATCCCATTTTTCAATTGTCCATATATCCATTTTAATTATTTTTGTACCTTTCACATTCCTCATTCATTCTAACTAGCCATCAGTTAAAAATTATTGCATTTCTCTCAAACGTCACGTACAATTGACATGTTGATTGGCATACAAAAACTCTGTCTAAATCCCCGAAATTCCATCCTCTGTCCAAAGTAGCAGGGAAAAAAAGTGTAGTGGTGGTGCAGTGTGAGGTTGAGTGTAGATTGATCCCAGAGAGCCAAGTAAACTAAACTAAATACCTGTCTGCCAAGGAAATAGAGGAGGTGACGCAAACTTGTACCTCGTCAGCCAGCTCGGCTGGATTTGGATCTCTGTGTTCCTAGAGCCCGTTTGTCATTCTCCTCAGCTGCTGTTCAAGCTGTGCTGTATGAACAGAAGAGGTAACACAATAATTAAATATTTATACTTTTTCTGTGTCGTATGGTCGCGCATGTTGCCGATTTCCAATTAAAATGCTGCTTGCTGCTCTAATTAATTTTTAATGTGAGTACATTCTTTCCTATATCTGCCATGAGTTAATCAATCTCTTAAGCTGAGTCTGTGTGTACCCAGTTAAAAAGCTAACTTTTCGTAGAAAAAGTCTGGTAGCTGCTAAACTGGTTTGCACACTTGGAAAAAAGCCTTTTCCAGGAAAATAGCATTCATATGATCATTTTGCTTGTGGTATGCAACATTGTAAAGTTTGGCCCCGGGGAATCTGTGGAATTAACAGGTTTATTGGTTTGTTTCCAGTGCTCCAAGCCGGTATCTTTGTGAATGTACTTGCTCCTGTGTTCCCCAAATTGACTGTGCGCTTAGAAGTAGAACTGAATCCACCACCAATTTTTCAATTATGCCACCGGAAGTAAATTGCAAGTCAGCCAAGTCAAGAGTGTTTTTCAGGTTGAAGCTGGGGTCATCGCCACTGGCAAAAATAACATTTGGATTTGCTTATCTTGTAAGCAAGCCTTACTGTCGTTATGCTTATATGAAACATGAACATGATTGAAGTGAAGGGGCTAATAAGTTTCATTCTTGGTGCTATTTCTAGTTGCTGATCTCGTTTTATAACCCGACCGACAGTGGTGCTGTCGAACTTGAATCTTCTAATTTTGACGATGTAATATGTAAGTAGCATTGTTAAAGTGTTTGCACTTTTAAACATTTTTATGAAGAAGCAAGTTGGGATTGATTAGAGATTTTGGTTTCAGCTAATACGGAGTTAGTTTTCGTAAATTTTTATGCGGACTGGTAAGTTGAAATCAAAGTTATTTGAAGCTATATTTACAATACTAAGTCCAAAAGAAGTCAAATTAAATGCATATTTATTTATAGGTGTCGGTTCAGTAATCTGCTAGCTCCTATTTTCGATGAAGCTGCCGACAAAGTCTCTAAAGAATTTCCGGACAAATCAAAGGTGATGCTGGGGCGGGTGGATTGTGACCGTCAAAGTAAGAACGTTTTTGTAAAAGCAGTTACATGTTACATACATGGGTGCATGCAACGCTTCGCTTCTAGATTTAGTAACGATTTCTATTTCTCTTGACTAGGCTCAATATCATCCCGTTATAAAATCACCAAATATCCTACTTTAAAATTAATTCGGAATGGACTTCCATTGCGAAAGGAATATCGAGGACAGAGATCCGCCGAGGCCTTTTTTGATTTTATTAAGAAACAATTGGAAAACCCTATTCACGAATTTAAACATCTTCGCGAAGTTCTCAATATAGATGTGAGTGGAAACTTTGAGAAAATTTTATTAAATTTCGGCAATACGCAGTACAATAGGTATATTTTATTGTGAAACAGGAAACAAAGAGAGTGTTTATAGGATACATGAATAATAATGAAAGTAAGACATACAACACCTTCCGCCGCGTGGCCATGAATTTGAAAGACGAATGCGCGTTTTATGCAGGATTTGGGTAAAATACCAATATAATCAACTGATTTGGATCAAAGACTGTTGTATACTTACATTAAAATATTATCCACTATTTTTGCATTTTACAGTGAAGCTTCGCGAACAATGCACCCTCCAGACACAGACATTATTGCCTTTAGACCAGATCGTTCAAGATCTGTGGAGCTTGATGAGACGTTCCAGGGAAATGCTGAAAGCTTTGACGAATTATTTTCTTGGATTCAAGCTAAATGTGTTCCTATTGTCCGTGAAATTACATTTGAAAATGCTGAAGAACTGACGGAAGAAGGATTGCCTTTCTTGATTCTATTTCATCATCCCGATGATGTTGAAAGTGTACGAAAATTCAATCAGTTAGTTACGGAAGAACTAATGGATGAGAAGCGTGAGTGATTTAGGATATGAGTATTTCATATTATACAAGTCATACAAGCATAGTATGGAGTATGGATGTATTAATATTGATCTATTTTTATTAGAAAACATTAATTTCTTAACGGCTGATGGTAAAAAGTTTGCTCATCCCCTCCATCATCTCGGGAAAAATGAAAAGGATCTACCTATTATTGCTATCGATAGTTTTCGTCATATGTATCTATTTCCTGATGCTAGTCAAATGGGTCAACCTGGAAAAATAAAGCAATTCATTGCAGATCTACACTCGGGCAAACTTCATAGGGAGTTCCATTACGGTCCTGATCCGACGGACTCAACTGTACCAAATAGTGTTAAATCTAAAGTAACTAGTCCTCCTGAATCTACATTCAAGAAGCTGGCGCCTTCAAACAACCGATACACCTTACTTCGCGATGAGTTGTGAGCTTTAGTTCAGCGTTTAAATATACAGCAACAATATTATTCAATTATTCTACCTTCTACCTACCATATAAAATGGAGTCAGGGCAGTTGCACATCAGTGCTACGATGTAGTATTTCTTCGTCCCTTTAATTTATCAAAATTATCATTTAATCATTTTGTCAGAATATCTGCATTTTTACAATTTTCAGTTGAAGTCAAATCAATCACTTTTATGTGGACAAGCACACGATCACGAAACAATTTATCTTTTTTAGTTACGCGTGTACGTAAGTAATATTAAACCATTAATGATATTTCATTCCGAAGTTTCTATTTTCTTTTTAATTATTATGAAAACTCATCTTGTCAGTGACGATATGGACATTCAAGTTTGGTTGTGTGGATATTTTCTTTGCGTTCTATTTATCATGTATAATTTGTGACTGTGGACAGTAAGCAGAACAAAATGTACAGAAACCAGATTAGATGCGTGGAGTAAACGTGGTTAAAATGAGATCAAAGTGTAATAATAATGCTACCAATTTAGATAACTACCTTAGTCTGTAATGATAACTCTGTAAAATATGTAACTAAAAGACAGTCTTGTGTATTAAGCATCTTAAAAGTCTAGTAATGAGATGAAGTAACAATTAACTTATTAAATTATTATTAGCAAGCAAAAACTATTCTTGTGCTTCCTCTTCGTACAATTAAACTTTGAGATCCGAGTCATAGAGTGTAGAGAGTCTATCATCTTCAATAACACAAAAAGCACGTTGTTTTGATCATTTTTACCGATAACCTAAAGTTGGAAATAAGTGTCTTATGGCTGTCTGCCATTTTAAATGTAACGATTTTGTTCAAATCAGAAGTGACTTAGGTCAATACAATAGAAGCTTTATAATTTGAATTGAGAGCAAAATGGTACTAATTTCAATTTGGCTTTAAGTTACTTATAATACACATCAACGAAATGAAAACTGACTAAAATTGAAATGTCTGATTAAATGTTCATTCGTGCACTTCAATCAGTGTTAAGGAAAGCATGCACAGTCTGCACATTGTACCTATTATGTACTAAAATACTGTTTCGGTATCTTGTATGGATGTACTAAAATATTAGTAATTATTAATATGCACCTAAGTTTTCACTTATAAGAAGTATTATTTAGCTTAAATGCGAGTACGTAGTAAATATAAATAATCTGCGTTGTGTCGGTGGTAGGTTAATGCTTTCACTTTTCAGCTCTTTCTTCGATCCCTTTTCAACCGTTACGTAACGGTATGAGTTGTAATTTATAATTTTACTAGGTTTTGTGATATTCAGTTATATATAGTACTAATAATATAACATTTTAAGTTAAAACCGAAATCATGCATGCGTATACTTGTACTAGGTATTTATAATTTGTCTTGATGTTCAAATTATTATGACTTTAAAAGTCTTTATTTATGATATATTATGGTATGAAAGAGGAAAGTTGAATGCATGTTTATGGCGTAAGTATTTAAGTAAATTCTTAGAAATAGATATACAAGTAATACAATAATAATTAATAATAATAATAAATGAAGAAAATCACAAAAGAATAAAGAAAGTGAAAATTTGACACGAGAGTAATGTAATGTTGTAATTATCTGATTAGTTGTTAGTGATTAGCAATGGTAACACCTTTTATCAATCCTTCATATCGCCATTCGATTCGATAGCTAAGCTTTGTATGTTTTGCTTTTAAAATCATTTGTATCAATGGGTTTCGCCAGCACTTGGTGCCCTTCTGTCTTCTTGTTGTGCGAATTGAAGTAGTACAATTACATATGTGGCGATCTGTGATGATATCTGCAATGGTCAAATCAGCTTCCTTATTTATGTTATTAACGAAGCAAATAATTCTATGCATGAGCTAAACATTTGTCTTACCGAAGTTATAAGGAATTTGTTCACTTGAAAGAAGTTGGAAGCTGAGATGGAAATGGTGCTCGAAGAGAAGTCGTGCTTCAAAATATGCACCTAAAAATTTATAATAATTTGTATGGTTGATATAATATTGGCATACTGCACAATTGAAGTCGCAATCGATCTTTACCTTTTCGCGGATTGTTTGTGGTAGGTGATGGTCTGGTATTTGCTTCAGCAAATGCAACGACTTATTTGCCTGAAATAAGTCAAAAATTGAATACTAGCATGAAATTAATATGAAGTTAATATGAAAATAGCAAACTTGAGATTTCTCCAGTTTGTCCAAAGTTTGAGGTTTACTAACCTCATCAATCATTTTATTCACTGTTGATGCTAACTTGAATAGGAAAAAGAAGTGTGTCGAAATGGTAATGAACACTCCCATCCATTCATCAACATCTGGCAGGCTGAATCTAGCGATGACATCATTTCCATCTGACCGATCATACTGTCGAAATCGGGACAGGAAGTTAAACGTATTTACTGTGCCTGCAGCAATTAGAATTAAAGCCTCAACAATTAATGAAATACCCCACACCAAGCTAATTTTTTGTGTGAGCTCTTCAATAATGCATATAACTTTTGATATAACGTCCAATCTGTCAAGGATTGCCGCTTGTGCAAAAGTACTAATATGTGTGATCTGGTTTTCTCCACGATTGCATATTCCAGGGAAAGCAACGCCCGACAGTTTCCGCTTTACAGAAACTTTCTCTTTGAATTCTAGGATTTGCTGGTTAACCGACTTTAAACACACGGTTATGACAATCACAATGTAGCAAAGAAACATTGTTACTAGTACGTGGCTGGAGCCACAAAGTTGCCAAATGAAATATCCCAAGTTGTATGTCCACCATTGTACGTGCTCCATAGTTGAAGTTAGTTTAAGATCAGGCCAGATATACACATTAAGTTTGTAATATTGGATACTATCCTCAATTCCGTCAGCATAGTCGTAAGAAAACGCCAAAACGCTTCCCATTGTTATGAACATTATTATAAGATATTCCGACACAGCCCATGATGCGAATGACTTTACTTCTTTGAGAAGGTGACATTTGGTTCCGTAGACATCGACCACAGCAAACTGTAGCAGCTTCGAAAGATGTAACCATATTTGGGGTATCCTCCGAGCAAGGAAATGTCCGCGGATAAGCAGAAAAATGAAGCCAAGAATATGAATGGTTCCCATTAAAACTAAAATGACCAAATTTGTCAAACCCTCTTCGTCATCCGATTTTGGAAAGAACACCACGGGTACAAAAATCACGCTTAGGATGATGAAACAAATGCAAAAGAGGGTGGTGTACATTTGGGAAATGGAACATTTGAAGTATTTCATGCGTGTGCCCCAAATCGTGATCGGGAGCAGTCCAAGAGCCATGTTTAGAAAAATGATGCAAAAACCGTGATCCATTAGGATTTCAGAGGAGTATGGGTAGCGCTCTTCCGACTCTACCACGATAATCTTCCCCGTTTGGTGAACTGTTTTATGTTTCCTCATTATGACTCTTTGTTTTCTTGGTTAATGACCAACACAATGTATTTTAAATTACTGCAGATGAAACAAACGAATCATAGTCAACTGTTTTTTTTTTTTGGAATTTCAAGAATATGTTTGCACTTATTATGGAACATACCTGTTGGCAAAGGGCACTATAATTGCAGTATGACAGGGTGACAGGGTATAATGCAAACTCAAAGAGAGCGTGTGCTTTGATGACCACTGAATTCTTGAAACTACGCAATGCTAATAATTAAATCGATTGTTATATAACGTTTTTCGTCATGAATGCTAGCTTGTAATGTACATGCTTTTTATATCTTATCATTTAATGGATAATGCAAGTTTGCGGTGAAAGCTATATAGGTAGCCTTTTTGTCGCGGCTAAAATAGTACAGACAGGCTAACGTTCGATTTTGCTTTTTATGTGTCTTTTCCGAGAATTGTCAATTAGCTTCTTGTTACTAAATGTAGCGTTAGGTAACGTTGTCCATATAATTGTACATCTAGAACATTCAATATTGGGGCACTGTGAGACTGCCAGTTATATCCAATTTGCAACACAAAATTTCCAGAACTTACATAATATACTAAAAAACATACATATAACGACAGATGTTTCAATTTTAGATGCTCGATAAAGATTAGGTGCTCATGTTTCGTTGTTTATTCTCAATAAGCTCTATATTACCTTTTAGTTTGTCAGACTTATCAAAATCATGATAACAACGGTACACTTCAAGCAAAAGAAGCTTGCCGCCTCAAGTGCGCAGATTGGTCTTAGCCTTTTGGTGTATTTAGTGGGTGGACAAGTGTGCTGTAAAGAGAAAGGTAATAACACTTCTTGGGTTAAGGTTTTGGTTGTTAAAAGTATTTTCCAAAATCAGCTTAATATCCTTGAACAACAGAAAATGGTAGAACCCGGATTGTACTAGTAGTTAGTAGCCTCAAAGACTGCGTAATATATGAAGATGTTTCATAATAATGGGATGAAGATGTTGTACAGGAGCCAAGATATGTAGAAAGCAGCAAAAAGGACAAGAGAGGAGTGGAAGGAGAAAGTCTAGTATTTTTCTCCATAGGAGAAAAGGAGATCAACGACCAAGTGGGTTAATAGTCCATGGGATATTTAAAGAAGAGGAGGACGAGCGGAGAAAAGAAGGAAAGAGTAATTTAAGATTATTTGCCATGGACGAGAAAGCACGTTAGTGCACCGTTCACAGAAACGGTTTCCTTCTCTGAAATTCTTTACACACGCGGGCTGTCACATGTATTATCATATTGAATACCCTTTTATACGCCAAGAAGAACATAACTTTATGTAGTATAATCGCCAAAATGAAGAGTTGTATGCATAATATTTTTGACAAGATAAGTGTCTCGAGCAGTATGGTTAAGGTTTTTTGTGGCCACATACTGAAGCTGAAAAGATATAAGTAGTAACAATAATAATGATAATAATAATAATCAGAATAACGCACAATATGTGTATATCTTTTCAACGTGTGCTCCTGCTTCTTTTCATTTTAATGGACAACGGAAACGAAGCGATGGGTGGTGGCAGAAAAATGTATACTATTATGCCTGTGTGCCTAGCTTTCTGTTGTGGCAGTGAGTTTTCGAATGCTCTAGTTTTGCTACAAGTATTTACGTCCTCTTACATCGTCTTTGGAGAAACGGTTAAAATTTAACATTTTATGTAATCTTTCCGTTAAAATTTATATTCCTTAACGTTACTTTCGTTGCTCAAAATAAAAACTGTGCAACTTTTGCTCATTCAAACTTGTTGTACGTTTTACTACGTACAACTTATAGTAACTATTTTTGTATTTGTTTAAAATGACTGCGGGTTTCATCGAGCGTTGAATGCTCACCGAAGACGATGTCAGGTTATCAACCAAGAAAACATGTATTTACTCAACTTCAGATGTCGATTTAGTATCATTTGCATGCTTTAGCATAATGTTCACCAGAGAAAGAAGGCTTGTTGGTTTCATTAATATTAGTATAGATCATTCGAATTATTGAAGTAAAAGTTACAACAGCTGCACAAATTCTGATTATTTAATTTTTATTTCTTCAACTGAGATGCACTCTTTCGTAGCATAAAGAAAGTTCATCAGCGTATTTTACAACTATAAGGACCATAATTCTCAAGATAATTTGAATACTGCATCGTTTTTTCTCAAACTTACGATTTTCCTGTGGAGCACAACAGTGAGTCTAATATTTTATGTTATATTACCAAGAAAATTCGAACAGACACTATATGTAAAATAGTTTTTTGCAACTTTCCACACGAAGAAAATCCAAAAGAAAATCCTACTTATCCTAATCATAATGTTTGTAGAGCAAAGAAAGTCGGCATGTGGCAGATGCAAAAGTAGACCATCAGAACAGAGATTCGTTTTGGTTGCCGAAGACATTCACTCATTCCATTATATATTGTGTTATTGGACCACTGCACTACTGCTCCGACAATATTGCCATTTTGCTATATTGAAAACGGTAAAAAGGTCTGCTGCTGCTGCTTTTCTCAGTGAAAGAAGAGGAATATAATATGCAGACAACCATCGCAGGACGTAATCTCCAAACCAAGCCACAAATCAGGATTAAGCCAAGCTACGAATCTTTTCCACTCAATCTGGAAGTAAAAGTCAACCCGAGAGGAGGGCATGGTGGAATATAGGTATCTGGAAATCTGTGTTAGGTACATTTTACACATTATATTAGATTATTATACCAACTGATGCAAAACATGCACACAGGAAGGAAGATGAAAAGACAGACAAGTAAAAAAAGGAAGCGAAATAGGCTTTGGTATGCTAACGTTGAATATGTATGGCAAAAAGCTGCCATTATGCGAAAGGCATGAAATAACAAAAGAAATCCAGTTTATAAACCTGTGAGATAAATGATATTGCACTTTCGCTCAGGGGAACTGACTTCAACGTGGACCTAATAGGCAAACGTAGTGTTATTTCTAACAATATATTATGCTTCTACTGCTAAAATAAATAATACAGAGAGATGCCGCGCTTGTTTTCCCTTCTGGCATAATTGCGTAATTTTCTCGATTTTTCAGAAGGATTAATCTTTCCTCTGCAAAATGATGCCTCTGCCTGTAATACGAATCCGTTTTGCATAACCACTCACCACATGATAAAGCTTAAGCAAAAGCTCTTCACTATTTGCTAATGTTGCAAAACTAGCCTATAGCGGTAGCAGCCTCTTTTTGTCCTCAAAAGAAAATACATGAATTAATGATAATACGTAGGATGACTTTAGAAGATTGAAAAACAAAATAGACTTAATTGACGTCACATTTAATTGCTTTTACCATAATTGCTACAACCATAAAAGTTGGTATGCTTAGCATCATTCCTGTTTTGTTTAGATTATCGGAGAGTTTGCGTTGCCTTATGGAAAACAACCCCTATACATCCCTCTTCGTATTTATTACTTATTGGTTAAAGATAACAAGCCTAATCATTGCATGGCCGTGGTCATCATCATCAAGTGGACTTTGGAAACCTTTTGAAAGATACATTCAACTTTATAAGCAACAGAAAGTCATCCAAAGAAAATCCTTCTTTTTCCCGTTTGAAGCATATTCTCAAGCAGGACATAAGCTCTATGTTGTTTCAATTCGGTTCATTTGATCATCTTTCCAAAAGTTGTACATTCCTATATACCTTTCATGCACAAATGAATACAACATGTACAGAAAAAGAGAGACGCAAGTTATAAAAAAGGGTAGAGACGAAAGCACTTGGAATGAAAAAGGCTCCCTTCTTCTTTTCTTCTTTCTTTGGTCGTCGTTGTCTCTGCTGTTTGAAGAAGCTTTAGCCAGCTTCTATCCTTCTTCACGTCTACAAGCCAAGTTTTTTCTCTGTTTCTTATGAGCTACTGGATGTTGATTGAGAGAGAGAGGGAGAAAAAGAAAGAGACAAAGAAACAAGAAGAGAGATGAAAGCATCAGAGTGTGTGCGTGTATATCTGCGGTATTTCCCTTGTGAGGAGAAAGCAAGGGAAAAGAAAAGCTAGAGCTCGACGGAAAAAAACGTATGAAAAGGCTTTAAGCTACCCTTCTTCCCTCACTGTATTCTCAGCCACTGTTGCCTGAAGACTCTCTCTCTCTCCTTCTCCTGTGCTAAAGCAAAGAAGAAAGTTTAGCGGAAAGCTGTGCTCTGAAAGATGAGGGAAAAAGGTTTGGGGAATCTGAAGCTCTAGCTCAGTTCATCGGCATCTCCCGTGCCGAATGTTTGCGTGTGTGTGTATGCGGTCTGTCTTTTTGGCGGCTTTCTAATGTTTACTCTGCTTTTGTGAACTTGACATTACGGTGGTTTTTACTGTCACAAGCAAATGTACAAAGTCAACATTTAAAAGTGACAGTGAAAACGAGTCAACGTACTTTCGTTTTATTTTTAAAATGTACTGAGAAGGACGTACATTTTTGTACTTTCTAAGCAAACCATTTACTGAGAGTTACAAAAAATGGACTTGTGTCAACCTTAATTGAAAATATATTTATTTGCACAACTAATTTCTCTCCAAGATGTGAGTGCTGAGGTGACAGTTAAAAAATAAAAATACGTTGAATGTGAGCTCTATTAAAGAAAGCACATTAGCTCACCTTTCAAAAGTCAAAAGCTGGAACCTATGGGGCAACTAGATCAACGCAAAAACATTAAATGATTTTACCATGTAATGTGTTTATAAATCGTGAAACTAAACGTGTTAGGCAAGCATACCTACAGCACACAAACTCATGTACAACAAACAACAAAACTTTTGCCAAAGTAAACGTTTCCAAAGTTCTTTTCTTCAAATCACGTGCAATAAGTTGGAAGAGAAAAATCAGTGAAATTCAAAACCATCTTCTCACCTCTTCTCTTTCGCCTTTTGCTTTCACACGCCTGTTCAACAAAAAAGTCAGCGAATCGAAAGGTGTCTGTTTCATCAATATTTTATATATACGTTTACAATATAATATACAACGTCTTACGTCAAGAGAGGTAAATTGCGAAACGGGACACCGACACTTTCTTCCTCCTTGTGAGATCGTGACAAGAAGGAAAACAAAGGGAAAGTGTGATTTTCACAAATATGATATTATGCTAGCTGACACCGCACTGATATATAGGAGTACTTGAAGAACCTTAATAATAGTTTGTTCTTTTCTTACTTCCTCCTACTGCACAGCAAGAAAAACTTTCTTTTGCTTTCTTGCAATAAGTAGGCAAGAAAAAGAACTTGGAAAAGAGAAAAAGTTGAGAGTGCACGTCCCATACCGACGTTTGTTGAAAGTAAGTGAAATTGTACTTGGGTATATGATTCGATTGGTGTAGTAAAGAGCAAAAAAAGTGATGTTATTACTATTTTTCTTGAATTCACTACTGGCACAATAAAAGAGACGGCCGTTTTTTACCATCATCACCGTCGCGTACCGACATCATTGTCATCTTTCCAAACGGCCATTCCACGTAGTCACTTAACACCACCGTCCTTTACGTCATCCGCACATAAAAAAGTATTTTAGTATGTTCTTGGTTGTTTGCCAGTGTACATGACACTCTGTGAACACAACACAACTCTGTTTGGGGTGTCTATTTCTGGGTGAAAGTTGTGTGTAGATAAACATAGTACCCTACAGCCAGGCCAACAAAAGAGAAAACGCGGAGAAATGGAGAAAAGTTTTTGATTGCAAACCAAACTGACAAGTATACACTCTAATGTCCATCCATTGCATAATAGCAACTTGTTCATAAAACGTGCAATATTTCTGGTGGTGGAGTATAACACGTGGAGTGAAATAAACAAAAGAAGTCTGCGTTGCGTGTCGTTGTTGGAAGAGATACAAAATATAAACTAAATTAAAGTTCACTGACTGTCAGAATACTGTTTCCGATTTTATTAGTACTCTTGAAAATCTAAACTTTTCGTTTGAATGTTCTCTATTTAAGATTTAGACAGACATTTTGTCCAAGGATTTGACACAATTCTCTTAGAGGCAAGAGTAAAGTTGGAGTGTGCATAACAGAAAAAGTAAATCTCATTGGATTAAGTTCATGTTCATAATTTGACTTTATTATTCAAGTTCAGAGAAACTTTCAATCCAAAAGTCTCAACGTGGTGTTAAGCAGCTCAGAACAAACCGAGTGAAAGTGAGTCGCACACATAGATATGTAGTATGAGCACATAGCATTAGTAGAACATAAAATGCTTTCTCCAAAATCCCTCCATTGAAAAGTGGGAAAACCCAGCAGTAAAAAAACTCATACCTGTTGCCTGTCTTGTGCATCCACTTGCACCATTACCACCAAAGTCAGCCAGCATAGACTCATGAAATAGAATATCCAAAACGGGGACCCACTGGGTAAAAAAACGAAGGCAAAAAGAACAAGACAAGTGAAAATCATTTTTTCTCTTCCGTTCTCCTATTCAAGAGAAGCATATTCACACACGTTTTTCATTCTTCTAACCTTTATCCCACCAGCTGCACCTCTATTCCGTGAAAGCAGACTTCACTCCACTGCTGCATAGAAAGTAATAGTGCTCTGAATTCACTCTAGGACATGAACGAGTTTTTTATTCATCCGCACGACGTGGAAAGGAGGGTTTAACCAACATTTTAGCCATTTATTTCTATGTTTGACAATATAAACCTCATTTTCCTATGTATTATGTGATACGAGTAGACGGAGTTTCTGTACCGTCACCATCATCATCTTTAGTTGTGTAGCAGCAGCACAAGAATCGCTATTCTCCGGATGACATCCTATCGCTTCACTGTTGAACTTTCCTAAAAACATCTTGGTGTTGTATAACTTAGTAGGCTATTACTTATACCCATAAAGGATACGCTCTTCTATAACAATAGTACTGTTCGAAATAGAGGGTAAAACTGGAAACCCCCAATTTTTGGACCTAGTAGCACACACTCTTATGCCGCGAGAAAAAGTAAGAACAAAAGGAAAAAGTTTTTTTCAGTGGTAATGGTCTTAGTAGCAGCAACTCATGTCCAAAATAGGGAATGAAGAAGCATACTACACAAAGTACTTTCCCCATTTTCGGAGGATTTTGTATTAGCAGTCAATGGACCGTTTCCTTTTTGATGGTAGTAGAGTGTTGTTGATGGCATAAGCGTATTTGGCTATATATATGATACACTTATCTGCCTATCTGTCTGGTCCTTTGACGGGCTTTTCGTATGCAACACAGTTAGTGGTCTGTAATAGAGGTCAAGACCTTGCTCACCGGATTTTTTTCTTTTATGTGAGGACATTGTTCTTTTGTTCTTGTTGAGCTGTAGCTTACCCTCAGTTCAGGGACACTTTCCAACTGTTTACATGTAAGAAGCACGTATTTCCAGTTGCTCGAATAATCTATCAAATTGTCAGTTGGAAAATGCTGGGAGTGCATTTATTTATTTTGGTCTGATCATCATGTATGCATTGTGAAAAGCTGGACTGGACACTGTCCGATTATTAATCTTGTTGCAGTATAGCAAAAAAAAACAGTATGTATTTTGGAAACCATTTAGAAATTGACATGAGAGTTCTTTTAAAATGTTGCAACTAAAGTAAAAAATGAAGTGAAAAGGATAAAAGTCGATTTTTCTTTACAAGCTAATATATATCATCGCAAAAAAAGCAATTCCCATCAAAGTAAACTGTGCAGAACGACAACCACGTATAGTAAGCACAAAAGCAGTAGTATTGAGGAAACTCTGGCGAGAGAAAAAAGCTGGAAATTTGTGGAAACAGCCCCTAAAACTTTATGCAATCTCAGCAAATATCTATAAAATAGTTTGAATGAGATCAGGAGCAGGAGTGGTGGCAGAGGCGAGATGAGCAATCGCAAATACTGGTCATCCACATCACCATTCACATCCTCGACAGTGATAACGATGGGCGAGCAGCGCGGCACGGGAATGATCCTATTTCCTACTCGTGAGACCAAGTGTACTCTGATCCTCTTTCTTCTCAGTTCCTTTCTCATTGGCCGGAGTGACCGTTTTGCTGTAGCTGAGAGGATTCCCGTGGGTAAGTGGCTATACTATTTATGACTTTGTAGTTGAATCACTTACATGCCTTCATGGACCAGTATACTCTATATATAGCGAAAATATTACACTCTGCTTTATTACTAAACCTATTAACTG
Organism: Entomobrya proxima; assembly: GCA_029691765.1. Lineage (NCBI taxonomy): Eukaryota > Metazoa > Arthropoda > Collembola > Entomobryomorpha > Entomobryidae > Entomobrya > Entomobrya proxima. The sequence goes on along the minus strand of CM056170.1, from coordinate 13,606,811 downwards.
CTATATAATCATATCATCTATATTTTCTGACATTTCCAGAACTATTCGTGTTACGAAATTAATATAAGTATAAAAAAGCCAACCTATCCCACTACGATATACTCGCATTAATATACTTTCACTAACACACAAGCGCCGCTATAAATTCAATTCTGAGAAAAACTGTGTCCCATCCTTAATAGAACCCACATAAGTAATATATTGAAAATGAACGTACACTGAGCTACTTTTACAATCTTTCTCGGCTTTTTGTCAATACTTTAATATTTAGGCATTAAAATAAATTTTATCTTCTTTTCAGCATGACATACAGTATTAAATATTTTTATACCAAAAACCCATCATTTATTAAGTGATTCAAAGTGTAAAAACGTTCACATTACAAAGCTATACATTATATATCTTCTGTAGTCTCTCACAGTCACTATATAGTTCTATATCTTGCTCTTTTGTTGACTGTGGAGTTGGCTAAAATGTTTACATGTCGATTTTAAGATCTGCTTTTACAAAAGCGAGAAAGCGGTAAGGCACAAAAGATAAGAAAAATTGGAAAATGACTCGTATAAAAACTACAGGAAACTACCAAAAAAGAGAAAGTGAACTCAGTAAAGAAGAAGCATGAACTCTTTTCATGCAAGCAACGGTTTCCCTTTTTTCTACTTCTTTTACTCCAATTACAAAGATGAAAAAACAGAAAGGATGAAAAAAGTCAGACTGCAAAAATAGCGACGGAGCGCTGGAAAAGGATTGTTTTGTTTGTTTAAGCCCAGCTTGCAGTAATTTTTATTTTTTACTGTAAAATGTGTATTATTGTTTTGCTTTTATAACTTTGTGAAACCCGGGGAGCGTGTTTGTGTAAGTCTTTTTCGTTTTCCTTTCTCCTTTGGCAATCACTCATTCCATCAACTGCTCAAATGCTCATATAAAACTAAGAAGCCGACTTTTACCCACCAATGGTTTTTCCTAAACACTATGCCTATCTGATATTTACATGTTTGCTTGGAAGGATACACTGAGAACAGGAAAGTGTGCTTACACTATGTTTACCAGTGTTTTTCTTCTTTTGGTGATGCTTGTAAACAGAAAAAATGCCTCGCAGACACTTCTCAATATTTAATAAGACATGCTAATTTATAATTAAAGGAATTTATTCCCTGGTGAGCTTACTGAAAGGATAGAGAAGAGTTTTTTGTTCGAGCTATGTGCTAATATACTGAAAATGAGAGAGAAAGTCTTGGCGCTTTTTTGCTGTCTCTATACACTTGCTTATTCAATATTTGCTGAGTTTCACCAAACAAGTAATGTTTTTTTTAACTCTCGGTATATATCTAGACGGGTGCATCTTGTTGAAAAGAACAGATATTTTAAACTTACAAGTATATACAAAAGAATTAACCTAAATGAATGTGGTAATGTTGGCTGTGTCTAGTTTCATTTTTCAAATAAAGCTACTACGTAATGTGTATGGTTCACTTCTTGCTTTAATGCATGAAATTCAGGAAAAAATTTGTATTACTCCGGCGAATACAAAAAGAATATGTGGGTAGCAACTATCCGGTTACGGCAAAAAATATCTCTTTTCCTGTCTCACCTTTCTTCCTACTTTTGTCGTATCATACAAAACAGAATCATGCTTTGTAAAAAGTGCATGGACCTTTCTCCCCATTCAACCAAAGAGCACGGAGGCGAAACGGATAAATGTACATTGTCCGTAAGATTTTCACTTTGTTCATGGCAGAAACGAATTAAATTACTGTTGCTCTATTTTCACGTGTAGGTTCCTTCCCTTTTCCTATGACAGAAAAGGATACAGAGCTTGGTCCGACATTCACTAGAAAGATGAAAATCGGAAAAAGCCCTTTAAGCAGAAAATGAAACAATACGTGTGTGTAGGAGTTGCGCTTTCCATTTCTTTGTACCTCACTTATACTTTTCCTATAGCACTTTTCTTGTGTTTGCTGGGACTCTGTAGAAAATGTGTGAAAAAGTGAAACAGGGCTCCTTGTTTAAAAGAAAGGATGGAGCGTAGACATACTAAAGAGAAAATATTTGTTAGTCAACGGCATGTACATAATAATAAGACATAAATTTCTATACCTTCTTGAAATACTTTTTGCAAGCCCCGAACCCGGGCATCATCGTATCTCTTTATAACGTCCATTTTTCGCCCGCCGGTAACTCTACCTCTGGGTTTTACTTCGTGCCTTTATGGCAACGCTCCTTTGTCGATTTTACTTTGAACCGGTGGAGCATTCAGAAAGAGTGCCGCCGTTGTTGATGTTGCTGCTTTTACTCCGCGGAATCATATGCAGAGGAATGTATATTTTTCCTTTCAGCAGCACCATATTACGCCACTAGCATTGTCTGCGTAAAAGTGTTTCGTCCGAAAATCAGCAGCAATACCTGGAACCTTCAAAGGGTATCTGCTGGAAGAAAAATAAAATGTGATGAAAATATATATACACCAGCAGTAAAGTTATCCTCCTCCTGATATTATATTACATGTATCTTATAAAAGAACGCTATTAGGTGGAAGAGCGCATATTTACAGTATTGGTTGAACTATAAAGGATTTCCACAAAACAAGACAGCTTATACGTGTACTCACGTGTGTGGAGTCTGTAACCTAATGCAATGCCAAAACATGACAGGAGAGAAAAGGAGAAAGGAAAGAACAGAGGGTAAAAAGCCATAACGTTACTTACTCCTTGGCTCCTTTGTGTCGAATTAGTTTCAAGGGAGCGTGCATCATCATGACCATCATCGTCATCATCAGCATCATGGCACACACAAATGAAATTGCATCAAGCTCGAGAAAGAGGATATAGGAAGCAATAGCAGTGTTGAATGAAAAGAGTAAAAAGGGCATTCCAAAATGCGTGTGCATTTTGAAAGTAAAAAAGATCAGGCAAAGGAGAAAGTCACTACTGTTCTCATACACGTGCGTACATGTAACAAAGAAGCTTCTTTGTTTTGCTCCTTCATTTTTGTCTTGATGTGAGGGAATGGCAACAAAGAGCATTATAGTAAATAGTGGTTGTTTGCTGGCTTGAGAAGCAGTAGTGGTGAGAAGGAAGAAAAGTTCTTTTTATTATTTCTGAGCACAGATGCCCCTATATTACTGTTGAAAGAGTGTAAAGTTGTACGTGTGCGTAGGTACATGCTTTATGTGTCCATCTAATCGTCTGCCAAAATTATATGTTGCGTTGCTGACATGTGTGTTTAGTACGTGCACTTGTTAAAACCTTCTTCTGTTCGTGAAAAAAAGAAAATAAAGAAAAAGTTGAGAAGATTGCAATACTCAGGGAGAACATGTACTGTTCTATATATGTGCTTAAAAGTTGGTACGCCTGCCAAAATTTTGGCTTTAAAAGGAAAAAGTTTACTCAGAACTGTGCACGCTCTGAAAAATGCAACACGATTCATTGTGATGATGTAACCTGACAGTAGAGTCTGAAAGGAGTTGGTTCTTTTTTTTTCTTTTTTATGTGCCTATTATCATCACTGTACTGCTACTGCTAGACACAACTATCTACACGTCTCGCTAGACCTCACGCACCAAAAAACTTGAATCGCGAGAAAATAGTATGTGGTGGAGTTACTTTGAAACCTTTGCACTTTGCCGGTTGCCGGGCTGTAAAAGTTTTTAGGCTTTTCTTTTCGACAAATAGTCTGACACAATCGGCTCATGCATTATCATCATCTTGACTGGGCTGCAAGTGAAAACACTGACTGTTATTAGTTCAAACGAAAAAACACTTTGAGAAAGGTGGGTAGGTACTTTTCATCAACTAGGGACCTTACCTCCACTGGATTTGCTTCAAAAAAGTTTATACCATACAATTCATACCAAAAACAATCTCTTGATTAGTAATAGCTTGTAGGTTGCGCACAATTTCTTATTTCGACAAATTGCAGGGTTCACAGTAAATCTGTCTTACATGACCAGTTGCACGGAATCGGTACTGTGTGGCATAGACTTTATCATAGACTTGTACGCTGTAATTAATCAGGATTTTGTTGATGGGAAAGATGAAGAGAGAAACGAAAAGCCCAATCAAATCCATGTGAAATATTGGTATCCATGCTATTCTAAGCGAACTCTTTCATATTTTGCTAAACATTGTTACTGAATCCGACCAGTCAGCAGCTTCCACTTTTCCAGCGAACATCATTAACGATGTTGCAGAGTACACATGCCTTTTCCGGCATCATTATAAACATTGCATGCAATACATGTGATGTTTACTGGCGAAAGGGGAAAATAAGATTAATTTACTACGAAGAAATGAAAGGACAAGCGAGGCGTTACGTTGTGATGATGAGCATCATCCAAAACTAAAAGCCGGGAACTAAATCTAAACCTACATTATGTTTACACTCCTTGTGTCTGGAAAATGGTCTCTGTTGTTTTCTGCAAAATATCAGCAAATTCCAATAATCACAATAAAAGCGTGTACAAACAGCGCAGAATAGTGGTAGGTGGAAGTAGGAGAAAGGGGAAAGCTACACAAACAAAATCAAACAAGTTTCCCCGTAGATATTATTATAAGGACAGTACAAAAAGATGAATGGAAGTTTTACAACATCATCATCTACATCACATCATCTACCCGTACACACACTATCGCTCAAGTTTTCTCTATTGCAGTTTTCCTGAAAAATATGGTTGGATATAGCGCTCTCATTCTCCAAAATTTCCACTGTCTACTTGTTCCTTTCCACTCAATCTGTACTCTTGTGTAATAAGGAAAAGTTTATGCATATTTTCCGCTAGGTTAGCGTTGATGACTTGTTTATAGAGTGGCAATCAACTTTCAGCAATTTAAGAGCGAATCCATAATATTATTAGTCTGTTCTCATATTTGATGGAAAGGTTTTTGCCTATAAAGACGTCCTGTTCTATTATTGACATCAGAACTAGTATAGTGTTTCTCTAGTGCATCCACGTTTGAGTTGCTCTTCTCTCAAATCTCGAATAGATTTTGGTCTGGTGGTATTTGAGCAAAAGACTCGAGGAAAACGAGAGAGAAAGTAAAAGTTGAAGTTGTTGTAGTTGGCATTCTATGTTGGAAAGACTTTAAATCAAATACGTTTTACGGCTGCACAAAATATGATGGAATAAAAGCAATGATAAGCCTTTGAAAATGGATGAAAGTACAGAACCCTCATAAACCATCATCAGCACATTTTCTTTACCGCAAGGTGGTATTAGAATGATGATGGTTTGAAAATTATATAAAACCTTTTCATCCAAACTTTACTGTCTTTCTTTCTCTCTTATCTTTGCTTGATCAATTTAAGGGAACATATTAATGTAGCTGTTACTTGATACTTGCCATATGGCAAGCTTTCGACGATGACTGCTTGTAAGAGTATGTCATATATATTATATGCGTTTCAAAAAGTTTTATTATATAGCATGTATTTTGTTCCACAATTGGTATAAAACTTTTTTATAAAATGTAATGACGATAGCTACAGTCATGTTTTAGATGCCTTGAAGTATTTTTTACAAAAAACACGTGTGAACTTTATATGTAGAAACTATCAAATTCTTGAGATATTATTCCAAACATTGAAGCGTACATATTGTGTTAAAACGAAGAAATACTGCGAGATTTAATAACAAGTAAATGAAAAAGTATGACGGAACATGAAATATTAAATGTAATATCCGGAACAGATTTAGGTGGGCTGGTGGCCTATTTTATTTGCAAACACATTTTGTCTGAAGCCTTTCTAGTGTTCTATTTACTTTAGACTTGAGATTTTTTGGTTTAGTTCCCACTAACACGTTTTTTCCTTTTCTCTAACTCTCAAAGTCTAACCAACTCCCGAATGTACTTTCTTTTTCACAAACAAAACTGCTTTTACTTCTACTTCTACTACTTGTTGTTGCTTTAAGACAGACAATCATACACACACACTTACATGTAGCTAATCCAATTTACGAAATGAGAAACTTTCACTCAACTTTTTTATCTCTGGGAAACCAGAGAATGAAACGAAAACGCTAAGTGAGTAAAAAAATGAGTATTATTTGAAAAATGTGCCATTTGCTTTCACTTTCCTTTCACTTTGCAGTGCCAGCTTGACTCTATATATGTAGGTTGCGACATTTTTATTATAGAAACCTACGTGAAATGGAGTCGAACCCTGATTGCAAGTACTAAATATAATGGTTTTTGAGAGTTAGCTTTAGTGCAATTTAACGGTAGTGACTATGTGTGGTCGCGTATAGCAAAACACTTATATAGTGTCAATGCTTTTAGCTTGTTTTCGTGAAAAAAGTTTTACCGAATCCAAATATATTTGCAAGAAAATGTATTTCGAAACAACTGAATAAAAATATTGATGAATATTGATGAGTTTAAGAACCCCTATTAATATAGATTGCTAATTTTGCTATTGGTCCAATTTAGCATAATTTATGTACGATTTCCTGTCGGTTCATGGTCATTTCTTTATATCAATTACCAGTATTTTGTCTATATAAATATGTTGGTCTATGATTGGTTGGTTGGTTCGACAATTATACAAAAAATGTATGTTAGTACATGAGAGTTGAGCAGCTTCTGTTTAATACCCCACCTGCGTATACAAAGCTACCAACGCCGGAATATTAGTTTTACTGCATGACGTGCCCTCATCTCCGGGGGAAGGAAGGAAACTTTGCCATTCTTTACAGACGACGCTGGAAAATTATTGCATTACTGAAAAACGAGGCAACAAGATCTTTGAAAATACATTATAATAAAGAAGTACACTTTTGTGGGTTGAAATCGAAAATTGTGCTTCCTTTTCTACAGGCAACAATGTGCTTTCCTACCTATTTCCTAATAGCCCACGCATGTGTATCTTTTGCCCAAAAATCGGAGGCATGTTATTTGAGACTGAGCTTTTGTTACGTTTTGGGTTCATCTTCTTTTGTTGCTTCTTGTTCTTTCCTCCCAATTTTGTAAAATGATCTTTGCTTACAGTCTGCCTTATGCGATTTCATTCACTCTGTAACCCTCGTATTAGAGAGAGGGAATACATTTATTTTGTCTGCTATACCTGACATGTCGACTTTATAACAGTGAAACACGCTTACCAGATCTAGAAGGTTAAATAATCGCAAGGCAGGAAAAAGAATGGTCATAGAGAGACTGCTAACCTCGCGAAGATAATAAAATAAATAGCATACAACTAGTAAAGGATATATTTTGTGCAAAGGTACACTCAGTTATATAACTTGGTACTTTCTTGTTTGCAACGCACCAGTTTTTTATACTAATAATAATACTTTCTCCTTTCCAATGCAATGAAACTGGGTACAGACACAGTGGTCGATGTAACAAAAGATATATTATTAACCTTGTCAGTGCACCAAGTACGTTTTCTAAAAGTGAAAGATGGAATGGTAATAATTTGTTGTGAAATTAAATCATGAACCTACTGTCGACATTCTTTTTCCTGAGGCAGAAAAAAGAAGGATGGTGGGCAGTGAGCAAAGAAGAAAATAAGGACTACCTGCAGTCTTGTTTTCTTGTGAAAGGCAGAAAGAGAAACGGGTTCGTTATTACTGTTATTATTATTCCACATAAAGAACAGAAACGCAATGGCACGACCATCCCAAAACATCTCTAGAAAAATGCCTTCTTGCTCTCTGATATGTAACAACAGGACTGCGCTACATACACAACACAACAACGGCAATGGCCCTGGTATTGAAATAAATTAGTGTTGGAAAATAAGCGCACACATCTTGTATTCAGCATGACGTTGCAATAAGAAAGAAAAACGGAAAGAAAGAAGGAAAAGTGAATGCACTGCTCTGCTTGTTTCCTTCCACGCGCACCAACAGACCGGCAGCATTATGAAACAGCAGCAAAAGAAGCAACTCAATCCTTTCTTTTTCCAGAAGAAAGAAAAGGAAACGTGTGTACAGTTGGTTGGTGGTTGTGAAGCTTTGGCTCGTGGTGATCCCATTTTCCCTTCATTATGGCTTGTACACATGGTGTGGTTGTAGCAGTAGTAGCGGTGGTGGGTGAGAAAAAGGAAGAGAAAGAGGAAAAGAATAAAAAGTGTAGAATTTCATTTTCTCCTTCTTTTATGCACCACCTTTTAATACCACCAACGTGAGCGTGGAAAGGTGCATTTCATATAGATGTATTTGGCTGTAGTAGTTTCTTTTTTATTCTTTCTTTTCAGGAGAAAGTTTAGTGTTATTCTATTCTACACATTACATTTTGTTAGCGTTGCTTTGTTATATTGGTACAACTACCACTGGTACATAATATAAGTTTTCTTGTTTCACAATAAGTACTGGAAACCTAGAATACTAAAGAAGAAAGTAGAAAAGGGTGGCAAAAGTGGCAATTCACTCTCAGGATGCAGAAATGCTGGTTGTGTGCTATAAGTGGTAGAGTTTTTCACTGTTATTTCTTGCGTCGTCATTCTCGCAATGCAACGATTTGGTAGTGTTTCGTTTTTCTAATGCATAGCATATAACATGGTTGTGATCATTACTTTTTTCTGTATTCATAGCTGTTCAACTTTTTGAGCGTTTCAAAATACATTTTCTCTTCATCTCACATCATCCTGATAGTCGTGATGATGATCATCAGCATCCTTTTTGGTTTAACTACCATAACTGTCTAGTGTAGTAGTAACACTCTTGTTTCCTTTTTTCACTTACTCTAGTCATGATAATGATGATATGGATCCCTGCATGTATATGCCTTTATTACTAGAGCTGTGCAGTCATCTTTTGTAAAGTTTTTTATTATTATTGCTAGAAAATAGTTCACGACCAACGCAGCAAGCCATGTTTTTAAAGTAGTGAAAAGAGTAATCTAATTGCAAATTGCTATTATGTTTAATAATTGCGAGAAGCATTGTAGGGAAGAAAACGGGCTGATACGCTATGTCGGAGTGTTTTTCCATGCGGCGGCTGATGCAGTATGTGGGACGTAAATGTTGATCTTTGTGTGGGGGAAAATAAACTATTTGTAACTGCGCTATATTATGGTGTTCTCATTCCGGTCCAAACTTTTGACTTGACCTACAATATTGCGAGTGTATGGTGCATGCAACTTTTCCAAAAGGAAGTTTTCCTTCCCTCTACTGATACATGGTTAACTAGTTTTTATCTATTATCCCTATGTTTTGCGCTAGTGTACCTCTTACGCAATGCATTTGGCCTGGAACAATAAAGTTGATACTGCACTTGGAAAGGGCTGTCACGTGTTTCGTCCTTCTCCATTAGTCAAATATTTATTCAAATGTTGCTCTAGCGAATAACTGCAAAAACTGTAGATTGTGGTAGATACGTGTACGGGTAACTGACTTGTGTCCCGTGCATAGCAAACATTGTGGTTTAAAATCTGTAACCTTATAAGTTGCGGTTTCTGCACCAAAGACCTTTGCCACCATTTTCTATGATAGTCAGTGTGGATTTCAGTTTTCTTCACGAGACATCTTTGAGTTTGAGTGGGTTGTGCCAAGAGTGGGAACGAAAAGAGCTTGTAGTACACAGTTTAGCGAGCCTATGTACGGACCTCTCACTCATATGATATTCTAGTATGTTGTAGGGTTTGGTAAATGGAGTCGATTGATACCTCACTCGACCCCTCCAACTTGAAGTATTTGGAAGTTGTACCCGGGTAAAGTTGACCTCCCGGGTATTTCGAAACTAAATTAGGGTTTCAAAATAGAGGTTTTTTAACGAATTTAAAAACTAAACTAATAATTTCCATAAAAATGTCCAATTTCTAGAAAAAGAATTTTTGTAAAAACTCAAAAGGCTTGCGAGTTATTGAGATTTTTTGCAAAAAAATGACCGATTTTCGAATTCAAACCATTTGCAATCGGTGCACTTTCGGGTCGATTTAAAAGCGTTAAATGATACTTTATAATATCATAATTAATGTAGTTTTTGAAAATTTGAAAAAATGTTGGGAACTCAGGAGATATGGCGGTTTTAAAATGCTACCCAGTTTGATGACGTCATCGGTCACCAGAGCTTGGTAGCCTACGTAGAAAACATCAATTTTTCATTTGAAATTGCAAATAGCTGACTCAATTTTAAAACTAAACGCTTCCATACTGTTGAACTTGCTTGGAAATACTTAAATTTGGTTTATTTGTATATTTATGTTTGATTTTTAATTACAAATTGAGCTTTTCTACGTAGGCTACCAAGCTCTGGTGACCGATGACGTCATCAAACTGGGTAGCATTTTAAAACCGCCATATCTCCTGAGTTCCCAACATTTTTTCAAATTTTCAAAAACTACATTAATTATGATATTATAAAGTATCATTTAACGCTTTCAAATCGACCCGAAAGTGCACCGATTGCAAATGGTTTGAATTCGAAAATCGGTCATTTTTTTGCAAAAAATCTCAATAACTCGCAAGCCTTTTGAGTTTTTACAAAAATTCTTTTTCTAGAAATTGGACATTTTTATGGAAATTATTAGTTTAGTTTTTAAATTCGTTAAAAAACCTCTATTTTGAAACCCTAATTTAGTTTCGAAATACCCGGGAGGTCAACTTTACCCGGGTACAACTTCCAAATACTTCAAGTTGGAGGGGTCGAGTGAGGTATCAATCGACTCCATTTACCAAACCCTACAACATACTAGAATATCATATGAGTGAGAGGTCCGTACATAGGCTCGCTAAACTGTGTAGTAGAAATAAAGGATGAACAGCTTGCATTGTATGAGTTTTGATGTGAAATCAAATCAGGGAGGGAGTTGAGCAAATGTAGAATTTAATTTGCATCTTCTACAAATCTGCACATGGAGGTAGATATATAAATGCTCGTTTTGCACACTACGTATTCACTCATTCACAATTTTCCTTACAATCAACCAGCTATATATGAACATCACATAGCACACTTCAAAAAGGTCATAGTCGTAAGTATATATTTGTCAAGGGTAGTTCAAACAAGCTGTAATAAAATCTGAAGCATGAATGAGCTGGATATTAACCAAAGAGCTACCCAAAAAGAACTCACATATGAGAATAATATGAAGTAGTATTATGCTAAAAACCGCGACCAAGTATGTTACCATATTGTGCTGGTTTTCCTCCAGTTCTTGCTGACTTTCTTGTTCAAATATTGTCTTTTGACAAGCTGTTCTATCTTTTGCACGAGCACCATATGGTTAATTTGCTCACACAAATATGTCGTTGTATAAAGAGAGTTAAAAATTTCAATTATCTTACCTCTCTGGAGCTAGTAAGCTTGTAATAGGGAGACTTTTATAGCATGTACATATTATATACCGGTTATTTAACAGCTGAAAGGGATGTGACAGCAATATAATAAAGTCTGGCAGCATTTGTCCCTCAATGTGTATCGTAATGTATTTCCGTAAAAATATTTCATGTATTCTCCATAAAATGTCTACGCAGTGCAGGCTGTGTCCTTAATTTTCATTTCCCAGTAGCATCCGTACGAATACGCACAGCTTTTTTTTTAAAAACTAACCAAATTGAATTGCAAGTTTTGTGTTTGTGACGTTCATTAGAAGTTTCAAAGATTTTCCTCATTTCATCACGACTCAATGTTTCTTTCTTTATTCAACTTTCTCCATATTGCAATACGCAACATTTCTATTGTGCGTGGATGCAACCCTAAGTGTGTGGGGAATAACTACGTTTCGTATATATTTTTGTTATGGAAATAAATGCATTATAATTATCAAAAGTGTGCTCCCCCCAGGCCAAGTTTCAAGTTCATTGGCATTCCCCTCAAGCTTCACCCCAAAGCTCAAATTGTAAAGACTAACGCACACTCATTATCTTATAGCATCTTTTTTTCACCAAAAAGTTTTTTCTTTACGTCTTGACATGATTCATCAAAAAAGAAATTTAAAAGATACAAACTACAGACATGTCTTGGCTACACCTCTGGGAGCTATTTTTTGTAGACTCTGAATACAACTTTGTAATAAAAACTTGCGCAAAATAAAATGCATGCAATGCCTCACTTTTTATGCACAAAAACTTTTTTCACGTAATTAGATTTCTTCTCATTTTGAAATTATAATGAAAACATTTTTAACAAAGTCCCAGCAAAGGGATGTGCGCTATGTACTTTTGAATGCAACCTTAATGAACTTTATGGTGTGTGTGTTTGCAGTTAGTTTAAGTGAAAGTTTTTAAAGAAAAAAGTCTCATTACTAAACGCAGAATTTAAAAGGAAAACATTTTCTGAAACACTTTCGTGTCACGCCAGATGTGTCTTCAGGAGGTTGCATAAAGACACTACACAGGTTATACTTCATAGGAAAGAACGTAACTGGAAAGTTGTTTGAATGTCGAGTTAGTTTTACATTTTCAATAATAACGAAAATGAGAGTTGCAGAAAGGTCATCTCAGCTCATAAACTTGCATTTCATTACTATACACTTCCTAGTACACAAGCTGTTGCGTGTTATTTGAAAATCACCAGAAAAATTGTGCCGAGTAATAAAAAACCGTTTTTTTCAATAATGAGTTGTCATTTATTTCCGCATATTTTCTTGGGCATAAAGTGTGCATGTGGAAAAGAAAATGAGTTAATGATACAGCAACGCTTTGAAAAGAGGATAAATTAACAGTCCAAATTCTCCACATCATCGACCATAAAATAAAAGGTCATTGGTAGTGCATTATGCCAGGCACAAGTTTATAAGCAGAGAATTATTTATCATAAAGGAATCTCTTTATGATGATGATGCCGTTGCTGTGTATTGCTGTTGGTGAAAGCCAAGGATTTATTATTAATACCATTTCCTTCCACCCTTCCCCTTCTTTCTTTATAAAGCAGAGAAAGAGGAATTGAAATGAATGGGCTATGCTAACACAATGGAATATTATTGTGTAATTGTAGCATTGTGTTTGCTGTGTGATCTAGAGAGTAAGAAGAACCGTGAATAAGATTTTCACTGCTTTTTCAAAAGAACGGGCACCGTATAAAGGAAAGGAAGTAAAACTAGAGCATAATAAAAACATATGAGGTCTTATTATACGATGGTTTTACATAACAAGCTTTAAGGACGAGCTAATATACTGATGCTCATGATAAGCATTTTATATTATTTCATACCATTTTGCTATCATGATGGAGGAATCACAATCGGGATTTAATGTACAATGGACTGATGTAGTAGAGAGAAAAGTCTTTAGCCGACCGTGAGTGAATGTATGAGAAGAAAGAAAGAAAGAAAAAGAAGGCTGTGGGGTGAAGAGGAAACTGATCCGCATCCAAACGTAAAATTTCATCAGTCATCATAATCATTGCCATCATGATCATCATTGTCATTATGACAATGTAATAAAGTGAAAGTGAGGATTCCACGTAGCAGTAAATACGTGAAGCATTATTTTTCTAAAAGAAACCCTAGTTAGTAAATGCGCTCGGCTGCCGACAGAATGTATGTATGCTTTCCAAGTAGAACAACATATGACGAGCAAGTTGCTGCTCGTAAAAAGGGAAAAGATGAAAATGATGATGATCATGATGCTGGGTGAGAACTTATTATTCCGTCCTTTTTCATCTTTCTGTCTTCAGAAAGACAAGAAAGAGAGGATCTTAAGGAACGAAAGATGTGGTAGCCTATGGGAGAAAAAAGTGTTTCTCTTGATTGACGGTATATATACTGCAAACAGGATTCATATTGCCTTTCCAGAGCTCTTTAACACCTTTCCCTTCAGTGCAAAAAAACTTCAACTTAAGTTGGTAAATACACAACAACAAAATCATTGCCTCTTATTACTAGACACCAAAGTAGATAGCTACACTAGTATCCTTGCTGTCAGGCTGTCCTTATTTTTTATGAGAAAGAGGAGGCAGCTAAATGCGAGACAAGGAAAAGTGGAAGGCTTTACCAATATTACTGGCTTAAGTTTCCTGTGAACAATGAGCGCTGTAAGAGGCCTGTGCGCGAAGTACTTGGGATCTTCTTGAGAATGATCTATAAAATACTTCACTGGAATGAAATAACACGCCAAACCAAACAAGACTTTGGGACAGAATAATAGTGAGCAGCAGTGTTTCAAAATAGGGAATCCTGGAGGTTTCTGCTACGTCATGTGTGAAAGAAAGCACGATAATGTTTTATGCATGGTATACTCTGAGAATACGATACAAAAAAACACACGGCATGGCATGTGTCGATGAAGTAAACTCATTATGCGTCTACCTGGTCCCAGCATCATACTTCACACGTGAAAAATATATAATAAGTTGTTTTCTTACGCCCACATAAATGTCTAGAATTACTGAAATTTAAAGAAAATGTTAAAAGTCATACTGTACACGTTTATATACGTGGGATTTTTCAATGTTTTTCATTGTCAGTTTTTTATCATGTAGAATGCAATATTCAGTACTTACATTTTGCAACTATACAAACTATATACACATTTTATGCCTAGTTGTGTACCTTAAGAAATTGAGAAAGTTGAGATGAGAGAAATTTTTTATCATTCCGACCAGCTACTTTTATATAACTAACGCATAATAATAAAGCTGTCCCAACGTCATTTTAAATAAACACACTTTGTAGGCAGGCGTAGTGACTTAAACATCCGTAAAAATGAATTATCCAGTCTGAATTGTATTACAAGCTGTTGTTAGACATAACCGTACGCTGCACGGTAGTAGCTATTTATATGCGTAGGTATATTTGGAAAGTAGCATCTCCCACTCCAAACGTACATGAAAATATTATCCTTTTCCAGTTTTCCCGGAGAAAAATGCATATAATCAGTTTAAAAGAGATTTCTAAGCAAAATCTGTGAACGAAAGTATCAGTTTGATATGCAATAAAAATGTGGAAAAAATAAAACAGAATTTGTGAAGCTGAGTTTCCAGCTATTTTAAAGTGCCTATGTATTCGTCTAAGTGAACATGTTCCTTTCTTCCCCGTCGTCTCCATCTCCAGGTATGTACACAATGTACCTACAACTAAGGATCTTTTTATTTAACCAAAGAGAGCAATAAGAGAAATGACGGGTGAATCTGGAAAACGATTTATCATAGGATTGGATCCACCTCAGTGGAGAGAAAAAATAAGCAGAGAGTAAAAAAGCAAGCTCACTCAAACCATTTCATATGTAAATAATATGGAAATAATCTCTTTATGCACTGCTCAAGCCACGGCTCAAGTGAAAGTTATGGATATGACATATAAGAACCCAAAAGAACAGCAGAAGGTAGTAATATTAGTAGAGAGTGGTATGCAAAACCATGTTGAAAAATTTGAGCCAGTAAGTATACAAGCCAAACACTGTGTACTTAGGGTACAAACTTATTCATGCCGTGCGAGAGAGAAAGT
Source organism: Entomobrya proxima (assembly GCA_029691765.1). Taxonomy (NCBI): domain Eukaryota; kingdom Metazoa; phylum Arthropoda; class Collembola; order Entomobryomorpha; family Entomobryidae; genus Entomobrya; species Entomobrya proxima. The sequence continues at coordinate 13,591,485 of CM056170.1, read as the reverse complement.
CTTTAGTAGTAAGTGGGATGAAAAAAGAAAGCAGAGAGACATAGGACATGCCACGATGAGATTGCTGGTGGAGGAAGCAGCGAAAAGAAAGAAAAAAGATGACAATTCAGATTCACCGCAGAAACACATTCTCCACACCACTCTCTTTGCCAGTAAAACATTTATGCATGTACAGAAGCAGTAGTGTAGTCAGAGACTGCTTCTAAATATTGCTTCTTTCATCAAAATACATCCTTATAAAATACACACAAGCCCTTTGCCGTTGCCGATTGAGCGTGTGTTATAAATATTACAAGTAATGTCTGTATACATAGATTTTTATGGCATCTGCCTTTCCTCTATAGATCCGATCGCTTTTCGTTATCATTTGCAATGATGCCTGATGTTGCTCTATTTTGCCACTTTTCTCCGTTAGAATATGTACTCTCTGTATTATCATAATAGTTTATTTTAGCATTATCAACTCTATAGTTTTCCTGTATATTGCGTGGAAGTAGTTTTTCCGCAAAAAGGCAACTTTGCAGCAGTGAAGACTAGAAAGCAAGCCTGCCTCCTTCTAGTCCCAACGTACATTCTGCTGGGAATTCTATCACGCTTTTTCGTTTGAGAAATCTAAACATTTTCATACTTGAAACAATTCCCGGTAATAGCTCGTATTGCCATATACAAACCCAGTCAACATTCTTGTAAAATGCGTTGCATACATTTATTTTTTGCCTTTTCTTTCCTCAAATATTATTCTATACCGTATTGACAATGTTTCTTTATGGATCGAATAGAGATAGAACTGCATGCAAATTCTTTTGTTTTCCCCACTATCTATTCATATAGATAGACATTTTATGGATAATATAGTTTGAATACTCATTCCAAAGTTTGGCACAGTATTCAAAAAAATGTACAATAATATTCACGTAATATTATTGTTCGACAAAAGAATATTATCTCTTCTATCTTATTCTAATTCACTATTAGATAAAGGCATTTCATTTTTCGCTTTAGCCTTTCGTCTCCGGCAAACATTGGTTTCAACGAAAAGATAAAATGCATACAGTTTCGAATAAAAGCATGCGCGAAGCAAGTAATTTTTGTTTACTCATTAAATAAAGATGAAACGACCAAACCAATAAAATGCAAGTCAGCAAGGAAGATGTAATAATCCATTGAATGTGTGGGAATTTGAAATTAGCTATTCCTTGAATTTTATCTAGGAAATCCGGCCACTAAAAGGAGAAAGTCCAAAATTCATACGTAACATACATGGATGAGTAGTCATCATGAGAATTCTGAAAGGCTGGCTGATTCACTTCCACTAACTCATTATAATATGTTCCTAGAATTTCAGAATATGCATCCTCTTGCTAGAAATAGCTTGTTATGATGAACATGTTCTAATGTTTTCCAAAAATAAAATTTTATAAGCTTCGCTCCTTATAAGTATCGCTCCTTCGTTCGTTTGATGATAGATTGGCAAATACATCTTCGTTTTAGGATATGAATATCTCGCTATAATAAAACGATGAGGTCATTCAAAATCTGTGTAAAGGATAACATTTTTATCAAAAATTCTTACTTGCTTAAACTTTCTTATTTTCAGTTTACCATTGTTGTAAAAATGAATCCGTAAGCTAAAATCTATAGCAAATTTCAGGTAACGTAGTGTACTCGACTTCACCAAAAAGTTAAAACCTCCTCTTTTTTGGTTACTCAATCTACGCAAGGCAGTATACAAAACCATAATAATGTTTTTACCATTATAATGTTCTAGTGCTACTCCTTTAGTAACTTACCAATTCATTGCACAAAAAAGGGGATAAACAAGTTGTGCGAATGAAAGTTGAGCTTAAAACCGAATCCTTCATTTCCTTGTATATAGAACAAGTATACCGTAGAAAAAAAGAGAGAAAAGAGATTTCTGGGAAGAAAGAATGTTTTGCTTAGTCAGTCAGTCAGTAAAACAACATAAATCTCAAGTACCCTAAAAACCAAATGACTCTTATTCGTCTTTCGTTCGTATGCTTCTGTCTTCGTTTTTTCTTCTTTCTCAGTTCTTACAGTATTTTTTGCAGTCAATGACTAGATACGACTACTAACCAAAAAACCAACTGTACTAGTGTGTAACAGCAACACAGCACTATGCTTTCTCCCTCCACTTCACATCCATCGAATTCATGTCGAAGCTGAACAGTAAATGGCTAATTCAAGTTAAGCCTCACTTCCTCTATCATTTTTTCACCACCATTGAAGCATACTATATAGCAGAAGGATATGTACATGCTACGAATTATTTTATTTTATATAATAAATTACGTAGAACACAAAAACACTGTTTCTCGTACAGTTTGGGCTTGTTCTTAGTAAGCAGAAGAGCCGGGAAGATACATTTTTCAGATAAATTTCCCAAATATAGTTAGTCAGCCAGTCAGATTCAGTCAGCTTGCGTTACTCCTAGTGTCTTTCTTTTCGTTAAGATTCTTGGTCAGGCAGGCGTATTTTTTACTTACTTTTTCGTTGATGCATGCCCAACTTTTTTTGGAATGCAGTGTGCGATCCGCATACTAATACAGTATTACTTTTTTGCAAGAACTACGATCGGGTAAAATACGCGGCTACTGTTCCTATCTTTGCTTGTGTGTGTGCCTGTTTGTGCGAGAACGCACATTTCTCGAGAGATACGCCACAAACATACACAAATGAATGAATACCTACTCTATATATGTACAACATTCAGCACCAAAATCTTTTTGCTAGTACATTCATTACACCAGGAATTAGAAAGTAAAAAAGTGAGCTTGGCTATGTGTGTATGATGATATGACGGTGTGGCTGGAGGCCAAGAAACCTCGGCTTTGGTCCATACACACTCATAGAGACACGCATCCGTGTAGACTTTCTCCCTCATTGGTTATATATTATTCTTTTCTCCCCCAGTGGAACTGACAATACACGGCAAGACGTCATTTTGATAAAAAACAAAGAGGGACCGAGAAAAGAGAGAGAGAAAGAGGAGAAGCGAGAGAAGGAATTAAATCTTAAGCCTTCATAAGAGCGGAGAAAATACTGTATAACCCAGTGATCCGTATTTTTTGTGTTGAGAATCGATTTTCTTCATAGACGTGGAAATGTCTTTCTCTTTCAGAATTTGTAATGGTTCCTGCTACTCCCTTCCAGTCAAAACACCTCCTACTACTATTCATAATACTCAATGTCCATATAATATATTATGATGCTGAAATGGATGTATGTATAAACATGTACATATTAACTGGAAAATCTGCTAGTAGACCACATATCACCACTTTTGTTCGTTGTCTGCATCTTACATTTTGTCGTGGTACTTGGTTTTTACCATAATGTACACACGAGGTAGTTGTGTTTTTGATGTTGATGTTACATATTTGCATGAAAATCGAATATTTGACAGTCGCTCTATACCAGGAAAAGAACTAGAAAGTGATGGTGGTGGCGGCATCGCTGCTAGCGAAAGAAGAAGTTTTTTACTTATTTTTCGGAAGGAAATTTTTGGATAAGGACATCACCAACCTAACCACGGTAAAAAGTGTGAGAGACTGTGGCACATATAACGTTTGAATTCTTTTGTTGCAAAATACGCAAAGGCATTACTTTTCTATTCATTCATTCTTTCTCAGTTTTGAATTTTCTTGGAATAAATGTTCACGCTGAAAATTTCGTTACAACAATGAGGAAAGTACTGACTAATCTCATTTATCTAAGAAAGGAAACAGCAACTTTGCCGTGGCACGTTGATAACATGATTTCGAATGATAGACTCCCTCCAGAAAAAATGTCACTAGACAAGAATAACTACAACTAACGTTTTCTCGTGTTCTATTCAATTTAAACAACTTCTTGGAAGTTTGCCGCTATCATCAAAGCGACTACCACCAATTTTGCCGCGACACTTGCGTTTTTTACATATTATAAGCAGTTAGTAAATGGAAGGGAAAATGACTGTACTCGCTTTTGTAAATGTGGCTTACCAGAAAATATTCTCAGCAGTAGCAATATCAGCATGCCACTTTCAAATCATGTGTCTGTTATTGTACTCAAGTCGGAAAAAATAATAGTAAAAACTTGCGAAGCATAACCAAGTGCAAGGAAAAGAAACTTATGTTAATGCAAAGTTCTATTAATGTAATGCGCCAAGATTATTATTACACTTTTTTTTTGTAAAAAAAATGGTCCAGAGATGTACTAATGTGCAGACAGAGAGAGGGGAAAGGGTCCCTGCCGTCAATGTGATTTTCGTCGTTTGCAAATGGAAATGTTCCCAGAGATTCACACTGTGATAAAGGGATTAGCTAATAATGACACCATTCTTTTCGCCATTAAACATCGTGTGCTTTTTCGTCTTGTACAACCATTCTCCTTTCCCATAACGGTACAAGAGCATCCACTCATCAGACACACAAATGAGAAAGTAAAAGGTCTTGCCATTGCTGTGGGGAAAGAGGCTGATGATGGTGAATGGTGGTAGTGATGATGAGACCAAGACTGGCACAAAAAGATGTTTTTGGTGCAGTACAAAAACCCTCTATGCAGCATATTGGTGAAAAGGATCAGAGCTAGTCAAGTTAAAATTACCAGAATAAAATGGAAAACAGGAGAAAACAAGACTTTCTCGCCTTTCCATTTTCTGTCAGTTTAAACGCACAGTACATTACCAGTTTTTTTTGTAAATAAAGTAACATCAGTCGCTCCCATTCTATTCCAACTAGTATTATTCCGCGTTTCTTTTCTTGTCTTGTGCACTTTTCCTTTTTCTATCAAAGCAAAATCTGAGCGGGTTGCAGTTGGATAGACCAAAGCGCATGTAACGCAGAAATAATGAAATGGAAAAACGTGTCTGCTAAAAAATAGAAAACAAGAATGTTGAATCTACTATTACCATCATAAGAGAGCTTGTACATGCATGTAACAAACATATTATTCTGTGATATTGTGTCAAATAATATGTAGTGTAGTACAACAATTCCTATAAAAATGTACACTTTCCTCTTTTTTGTTGGAGAAAAAAGGAAATTGTACCTTGTAACAACGTACATTCTTACATATTCCGGTGCTGTGCTACGAGACGCAAAATTGCATTGGTGAGGCTAAAAGAATTCTAATAGATTGACAATGTCTGATAAAGGCCGTGACAGAATCCAATGATTTTTTCTTGTTACAACTCTTTTATCCATATACAGTACATTTGAAGGAGAAAGGTTTATATGTATATAAACAAATTCTAGTTCATGGTTTTGCTAATATGTAATAATGAGAATGTTGGAAGAACAGGATTTTGTAGCATTTTTATTTGAATGAAAATGCAAAAGGCAACTAAATAAAGACAAGTCAGAAGAAATATAGTATGCTTTCAGTCAAACCAGAATAGATACAAATATATCCTCAAATTCAAATATAGTATTTTGAACACACTACAGACTCAAGGATGGTTTTGTTCACTGAATTACAACAACTTGTCCCGTGGCTAGCACACTGAGTTTTTTTCTTTCTGGGACACATACAGTGTATTTTTATACCGACAACATAGTAGTAAGAGTACCCACTTTATCTTATTTTTTGCAAGCTACTGTTTCTGTTTTCAATCTTTCCCTTCCCCTCCTCGCATGATTCTTCACTTTTTTTCGCTTTTCCGTTTCAGATTTGTCTTGACTCGTGTCGTCATTTCCTTTTTCCACCGTTTTTCTTGCTTCACAACACTATATATCACTATGCTCCTTTTTATACTCGTTTACCGCACAGTTCGTCGTTTACTTTACTTCTCTTGTCTTTGTTACTGCGTCCTTGTGCCTACCTTTTCCTTTCTCGTGTAAGATGTGCATCACTCACGTAACCTGATCGTTACAACAAAAAATATAGCTTACTCACCAGTCGTACAAGTGCCAAAACACACAAAAGTTCACGTCCCCCATCAGCAAAAAGAACGTGCAACTTTTGAGGAGAAAAAACAAAAGAAAAGGGTTATAAATAGGTAGCATTCCCCACTAGCAATATGGGAGTGCTCGAAATTGCACAATTTTCTCATGATAAAAAACAGATATCAAAAAGGATTTTGTTTCGTCATTTCACTGAAAATGTACAGCGCGACAGCAAGAGTGCGGGCGTTGCCGTGCCCCTACTAGATTTGTGTGTTTTGTGTTGCTTTTTTTGCTTCCTTTCTCTTTTCACATTTTCTTACTTTCTTTGTTGTGTATGAGTATGTGTAAAAATAGCAACCATTTCCTATTCTTGGAGCATGAATGTATATATGGCAAGTACAGAAAGTTATTGCTTGTCAAGTTTTCCTATTTTTTCTCCATTTTATACTTTTCCTCTTTCACTTGTGTTAACAACATGCACATGGCAAAAAATAAAAGAAAATTGACTACTTCATTGGCTGTAAAAATATTGCAGTAATGTGTTTATAGTATTGCCGAAAAAAGTTTGAGCCGTTTCATTTTCTTCCTTTTACATTCTATTGTACATTTCCGTCATCTTTGTATCATGTGTTGTTTCATGCAGCACGAACTCACTAAAACTAAGTACACGTATCAAAGTAAATAATGCATACATACTTAGTCCTCCATTAGCTTTGTTGCCATCAAAGTGGAAACAAAGCCTATTGCTAAACTACTACATCTTAAAGCATAAAAATATTACGTAAAACTTCATACGTACCCCTTTCTCTTTTCAGATCAACCCGGGTTTTCCGCCCAATGTGCATCCAGTTAGTTCTTCCTGGCTTTTTTGCTTACTTAAAGTTAATTTAAATGTATATTCTGGAGGAAAATAAATGACAAAAATTTACAGCACCCGAGAGTACTCACTACGCTGTAGTCAAAGATTAAAATGATGTACCAAAAGATTGGAGAAATTGGTTCCACTGCTGAGTTGCATAATACACATATAAAACCAGCAAGACGTCCTTAGACAAGACGAAAATATACACATTGTCATTGTCAACATGAACGCTGAAAGAATGCCGCTTGCAAAATCCAAAAAGGAAAAGAAAACTGAAAAGGGTTAGTGATACACAAGCGTGCATGCATCTTTGCAAGTTGCTGAGTAAGGCATGTGGGAAATGAAAGGAATCCCTTTTTTCTCAGTTCAGCCAGCCTCGCTGTTTTTGTCCTCCTCCACGGACTACTGCATGATGGTGGGCATATATGTGTCTTTGTCGTGTATGTGGTAATGTAGATTGGTGCGTATCTAAAAAATATAATGGCATTAGCAAGTGATCTACAACTTTTTACCAACAGCAGCAGACCGAATGACTAGTGGCTTGGTCCACATAGTCCGCACCGCACATATACAACAGATATTTTTTGTTGTTGCAGTTATTATTATAGTAGATGTGTGCGTGGCTGTGACATGAAATGGGATCACAGTTCACATTAGATTAGGTACGTCTTAGAAACTTGAAGAAAAAAGGGATATGCTGGAAGAAAGTCAACGAACTGGATCAGCAGCACCAGCAGCACAAGTATATGATATGTATTGGTCTTTCTCCCTTGAAATTACAAAAGGTTTGTTGTTGTTGTTGCATGTAAAACCCCTTAAGATACGCAGAATCTTAGTAGGAAAAGTTAACTAGGGACTTGCAAAAAGGGCACGGAGCGGGGAATGGGAGGTAGTACTACCGGCGGCACGGGTACCACATAAACGACCAAAGCCGTTATATAATATCTCCACTGTACAGCCCCAGCTAGCGCAAAGCGATAGTAATAAACAAGTTAGTGATGAATACAAAAAACCTACCCACGTTGCATTGTCCAGCTAAAGCAAAGTAATCCAGCAAGCTTTTTACATGCAGGAACAATGCTTTATACAGCGATAAAATATGTTATAGTTCCTCTGCGTTTTCACGATATGTGTGTAGTTTACAACATAAAGAAAATGTAACATTGTAACTTGTTTGTTTGAGAATATCTAGTATGTAAGAGTGGTGGTGGAGAAAGTAGGTTTTGTGTGCAAGCAGCAAAATAGAAAGTCGTTGTAATAGTTTAGTGAAATACTTATCCAGCTTTCTGGTATTAACTAAAAGTAATGCATTGTCCACATAAGTTTCAGAGGACAAAACCGGATGGATTCTATCAGACATGATGCAGACTCGCTAGCAAAAATCTCATGGTCGTTCGCCGCATTTTAGTAAAAAGAGATAGTGTTGTTTGGTCTTTTGCTTGATGCTGTTCACTGCTGCGTGTATTTTGTGTATTTTTGAGAATGTATACCCAGCAAACCCTGTAGTTTGTTTATTCTCGGCTGCTGCCTTCTTCTTGTTTTGCATTTTTGTTTACTATTATATAACTATACTACTGCTCTTGCCGTTTGCTCAGAAAATACGTGTGTGTATACATTATGTATTTAAAGTTTGAGGGCTTTTAGCATGGATATGGGTTTCATGAAGATTGCAATTTTGATAGGACGCCCTTTCCCAATGGTTTATGTGTCACATGGCCTGTATGGCTTTGTAAAAGGGAAGAATAAAATGAATTCGGTGGTACATGCGGAGCCCAGAACCATAAGGGATGTACTACTAGTGTAGCAAATATACATGCTTAATATTATGCTTGTAGAAAGAGTGGTTAAAAGAAAAATTGTTCTCGATATGCTATGAGAGCAGATATTATAAGAATAAATGTAGTAGCCGTGTTGCTGCTGACTGACTCTTGATACTTTCTGTCTACTTACTTTCTCCACCCGGTGAAAGTTACATAAACATGCGGATATATCTCAGTATTCGTAGTAGAATTTGTGAGATATTTCTGATTCTATTGCTCGCTCGTGCTGTGTGCGGCTGGCTGGGCGCAGAGTACAGTGGGAGAGTAATAGCACCAGCAAAAAAGAGACCAGCAAAAGAATGAAAAAAACATTTCTCTTTCGTTTTTTTGTAGCTTCCTCTTTCAGAGGAACGAAATAACTCTGCACATATGTATGCATGCCTTTCTAAACAAGACTATCGTTGATACTGTTTTAGACATTGGTAAGTATGTTTGTATATTTTTATTTTGAATTGCTGTTTTGCTTTTCATGACTTGCGACATTCGTTCGCTATTCGTATGCATAAGAAGAAAATTCGGTATTTTTGGCTGTAATAGAAACAATATAGGTGGAACGGCTGGTTGTACAATAAATACTCTTCATGCTAGAGATGAGTTAACGAATTTTGAAAGTTTGAAAGCAAGCTTGAGGCTTGTTTTATCTATAATGAAACCCGTGAGGTGATGTTACCTGCAAGCTCATCAACCTGCACTTGGCTGATTATGCATCCTGTTCAATGTGTTTCACAAAGTATTTCCTATAAAAAGAAGATTGTAGTATTACTTGAGTACCGGCCTTGTAACTATATGCATAAAGCCATACAGGGTAGTAATAACAGGACAAACAAGCACCGACAAAGGAAGATGAAACTGGCACTTTGAAGATTTAAAACAAGAGGCTCCTTTCACCTTTCTTCCTTTCTCTGGCACCGTTGTTGACATTTGTGCTACATACATTATTGAAGAAATATATTTCATTTACTCTGGTACACACTGTTTGCATTATATTCAAGTGTCGGCCAAAGACAGAAGATGATCATCACTATTCAGTGGAACGTTCCAACAATGGAAAGATACGCAAAACTCGACTGAATTTATTAGTAGACACGAGACAAGCAGTTTCATAAATAAACTAAACTACATTTTCACGCAAATGTAGTGATGACAGATACTCGTAGAATAACAATGTGCTATGTATAAAACAAGTTACATTCTTTTGTCAGGATGAATCTAATGAATTCTTCCATCTGCTATATAAAGCTTAAACGAAAAATGATATTTTTAAAATATTAAAAGCATGTGCAAAAGCAGAAATTCATTCATTATACAATCAAACAGCTAAAAAAGTTTAATTTGCACGGGTACATATGAAACTTTGTATGAACTTTCTCCCTTACTTATGACTAATATTCAAATGGAAGCATGAATGTGAAAAATGATGTGAACCTGGTTTCTATTCACAAACCATTTATGGAATGTAGGCTTGTACATGAAGTCTTTTTCAACGACGGGCTGAAGACGTCATTCCGCTTTAATGCCATCCGGGAAACTGTGTCAGAGAGTGTTCTGAGAACAATATGTACTCTAGTGCATTGGCAGTGACAAAAACGTGTCAGTTGTTTAGAAAACTGACATTATTCATGGAACTGTTCCAACGCGACTTGGCTAGTTTCACTGTTTTTTGACCACTCGAGTGAAAGGACATTTAGACCATTACTTCACCATTTTCAATCCATGTGGGCATAGAAAGTGCAGTTTACTGAATTGGTACTTGGTGCGTTATGTAAGTAATTCATGTTAAAAGCCTGTCCGTTGCATTGTAGTTGCTTCTGACATAAAATGTTCCCAGCCGGTAAGTCTGTATTGACAAACAAATCTGGTGAAAGTAAGGAAAGTTATTAGGTATGTTGGGCAAGGTACATTGCAAAAATAAAAGAATAGCGTGTTGTGTTCACACTTTTGTTTAGTACACGATAGAATATCTAAAGAAATTTGTTAAAAACTTGGCGTCCTATTTCAATAATGTGTATAATATGGAATATAGCTTCTGACGGTTAGCAGTGGCCAAAAATACCAAAACGGATGAGATGATTTTATAAATTCTTATAATTTTCCTGCATACCGAGTACTCAGCAGTCTCTTTGTTCAAATCTCGAAGTTATCACATAAATGTCACTTTAAAGTTGTATTATACTTATGCTAGTTTTCATTGTATGTAATAATAGTTCAAATGCAAACACGGAACATTTTGCAGAAGCGGAAAGTACATCCAACTCTTTAAGTCGCAAAATAAAACTTTTTAACACTGATAAAAACTCCTGAACGGGAACGTGGCATTTTCTGGTGGAACGTAGGCAGAAGAAAGGAAAGAAGTTGGTTGAAGTCTCACCAACTGACAAAAATTTGGTTGAACATGAGGTTAGAAAGCAGACTAGGCAAATATCAGAACTAGTATAGTATGTATATGGCGAAAGGAAAAATGTGCTTTGATAGTTGCCAAAAACATCTATGCATGTAAAAATGTTATGCAACTCAGCAGTGGTGCTTGTGTAGCTTTGAATTTATTTTTACGTGGAGACCTGAAACCCTGCCTGTCCTATCACCTTACATAATGCGATCTATGATGCACGCAGGTATGCAATGGTGAAAGTTACCCGGCGAAGATATGGTGAAAGCTATATTATGTGGGATGGTGAAAGTTTACCCGGGTGTCAGAAAAAACTTGGTGTTAGTATAATACAAAGCAATGCAGGGAAAATGGAGATAGTAGTGTGTGTTGTTAGATAAGTACCTGAAACGACAGCAAAAACTGTTAAATTGTTCTTGACTCTTCAATTTTTTGTATCTATTTTTCCTCTTTTATTCCAGGTGCAATTTTCGAGCAAGGGAGCACTCAGACCCAGACAGCGTTCAAGTATGCACTCACAGTGAGAAACCGTGCCACGGAGGATAGAAAGTTTGAGCTCCAGGCCTTTGTTGATGTCATTAATACAGCTGATGCGTTCAAGCTCTCCAGAATCAGTAAGTGTCCTTCAGTCCTTTTGTGTGCTGTTCAAGTAGATAAATTTCCCCACTCTCTCTGGCGTTGTTGCTGTTGCTTCTTGACTTCATGCATTGAACCTCCATAATAGCGACACATTCATGTACCATCCGGATCTTTTCGTTCAATGCAACAATAATGCAAGCAATAGTTCCAATATAGATGATGGATGGTTATGCGATTTAGACCTAATTGCATGAGAATTTATTCAGGTTTGCGGTTTATAACTAGTGAAATGAAAATAATTGTCGAAATTTTAGCATTTAAAAATTCTTTACACCTTTAATATAAATTCTTTTAAAGTAATACGTTCAAAGTAAACTCCTAAATGCACCGGTTTTGAGAAGTGACACAAGATTTGTTTAGGCTTGATATAAAAACGAGTTGTCAGATTTTTATATTTTTACAATGCATATAATTTTGTTTTCGGTTTCATACCAATTGAAACAGAATTAAACATGCTATAAAATCATTTCACGTCTTTACACCGCGTAAAACATAAAGTAGATTTCAGGATTGAAAATTGAAAATTTTAGCATACATATGTAATATTCAGTAGCCATTCCAATTCTAGTGGTACATGATATGCCACAAACTACTGTAACTTATGACGTTAATTTCTTCTACCTTCATTTACAACTTTTCTACAACTTTCAAACAGCTTTTGCAGTTCTGCCATGAGTTCCTTTCCTTCTGATAGTGTACGCGTACGTCCTCCAATTTCCATCGTTGACCACATCCCAAGCCATTAACCGGAAATGAAATTTTAAGAATCATCAAGTGAAGGTAAAACTGAAGCAGTGCACTGAAGGTGCTGGTTATTACTGCCGCTAACTGGAGGAAGAGGAATAAAATTGATGATGATGATATCATTAAAAAGTAGGGCATGCCACCTTTTGGGTATTAGTTCATTTCCGATGGAGGGAATCGTTTGCTATAATAATTATTTAATAGCATTATATCATGGGTTCTTAGTGATAGTATGATGTGAAGGATAATAAGATATATTTATATTCAAATGGAAACGTAAAACAACACCCTAAACATGTAAAAGCAAGTTGCATATTATAATACTACAATAAAAATGCACTTTAGTATATATAGAGCGGACCTTTACAAACAAATCGACTTGATTAATTACCAGAGTCTATGGAGATACATCAGACTTTTATGGGTGATCCTTAAGGGAATATGTCACATCATACTGTCTGTACTCTGTACTATTGGTATCGGTATTGATACGTTGAACATATTCATTAGCAACTTTAGATATTTACGGCAGGCATTGATGGTAAATAAAAAAGGGTTAGAAGTTTATTAGCTCTGCAAAGTCTGAATAAAGTATTGCTCGATAGTCGTTTTAAAAGCCTTTGTTGAAAGCTACTACGTTATATATAATAAAAATTCGGTAACGCAAGATCCGAATCCAATTTAATCATTCCTGTTTTTCACTAGTCATTTTAGAAAATGGTATTACTTGGCATGTCATGGAAGAACAAACATTTTAAATGCTGAATTTTCACATAAGTTGTGTGACATTTTAAACTCGGCCTTCTTTTCAAATTCTGTTAAAATGAAAATCAAATGCATATTACACTAGAATGCGAAGGGCAGTATATTATACGATTCTGGTGGCGCGTGCTTTCACTACAAAAAACGTATTATATGTGTGTTTATAAAACTAGTATCATTTTATTCCCAAGTGCTACACAATTCACTTTCAGCAAACTTACAGTAATAATAATACTAATTCCAAGTTTTTGAAAGAAAAAAAATTAAAGGAGCAAATAAGAAAAACAAATTTACAAACATCTGAACACTATCAACACACTCAGTCTAGTCTATATTGCCAACATTAAAGCGAAAATAATAATTGTACACACATTCAACAACAATCGTTCCGGGTTGCCTATTCAATTCTCCTCGCTTTTTCGCAAAGCACCATCGTTTACAAACGCAGCACACAACAATCGCGTCATTGTGTCGTTGTAGCAGTCTATTTTTTTCTTGTCGCAAAATAAATGTAAGATAATCGGGTGGATATTAGGGTAGCGTGTACAGCAGTAACTTTCGTCCCAGTCCTGTCTTCTTCATTTATTTTCTACGCATTTTGCATGTAAACAGGCTGAAAAATGACTTTAATCTTATCTGGGTTGTATCTTGAATAAGTATTTTCCTGTGCGAGCAGTAGTAGATTAGCCTCACAATGCAATAATGGATTAAGATCAAGATGATTGCATTCATTCGACCTCGCTTTCTCTACTTTTTCCAGCTTTTGCTTGCCTCGGTTTTTTATACGTACGCCTTGAGTCCTTGAGTGAAAGGGAAAATTGCGGCAGCGAAGTGAGTGTTCAACAAAACGAAAAGTGCTAGGCCGATTTTCCCTGCGTTTTCTTTCCAACAAAAATGGCACGAACTTTTGGTAGTCTCACATTTACTGCAAGAATACAACATGGAATAATGGGAGAGGAAGGATTCTGTGAGTAAGTAAATAAATATGCGGGACTGTGCTCTTTGGAGGAACAGCATGTAATGGGAATATACAGATAGCTATAATCTGCAATGAACATAAGGCCTAAATGTTATTGAGCCTTCAAGCTAAGAAAAACAGCTTCACGGAAGAAATACAATAATAACGGTAACAACAGCAGTGGCAGTATTAGTGGGAGAGAGAAAGCAGTTTTCAAAGATAGGGAACATGTACACACCGTTTTATTTTGAAAATGGCAAACTAAAACATATTATTCTTCTGCTTTCTGTTGCTAAAGCCAAAGCTCGTTTTTTACTCAATACGTACGACACACACTCATCCAAAGAGAAAGATGAACATTCTGCTGAATAAAAAGGTAAAGTAACAACAACACAAAAACGCGGAGAGACGATTGTGTAGCAATATTGAATTTTGAAGATCTCCAAGTCACATTCAGCTTCTAAAATTGTAACACTCCAGAGGAAGAGAATCCGGGAAATAAGCCGTGTAGCGGCGGCTGGAACAGTAGAATAAGAAAACGAGTAAGTTTTATGAGAAAGGAAAAGGTGACTTTGCATTTCAATCTCTTTTTTGCCACGAGAGCCATTACAACGCTGCCTCAGAGAAAGGAAAGTAAAAAATGGTTGGAAGGAAGAAACATGCGAGATACTAAAAAAACGTTTGTTAGTTCTAAACGAAATATTTTCCCGTGTAGTAGTTGCAAGCGTGCCGCTGTAATAATAAAACTGTATACATCAGAATACTCTTGTCATGTTGGCTATTGTATCTCAAATATATTTTTTGGTTACGCCAACATTTCAGTTTTGTCTAGTATAAACCGATACTCCGGCATAATCTGTGCTTCTCTGGTGCTGGCAGTAGAAGGGATAGCTGATAAACTTGAAAATTCAACTTTGCACACCAATTTACGTACATAACAACTCAAGTGCGTATGTACGCTTCCTTGGCAGAGACTGTAAGAAAGAGAGGAAGGCAGGAAGAATCAGCCCTGCTAAATCGAACAATGGCATGAGGCAAAGTCTCAAAGCACCCTGACAGTTTTTTCCTGGAAGATGGCAAGTGAAATGGGGAATGAACTCGGCTCTGTACACTTGGTGGACTAGGTATTCGTGGTTTTGTACATATCATCCTTACACGCATACTACTGCAGTATCTACGAACATACTTTTGCTTTGATAGGAAAACCTTCGCCAAACCCAACCGACCGACTGGGAACGACAGCGGCGGTGAAAGTAAAAATCCCAGGAGCGTTGTACATGTAACAGTAGCAAAAGCCAGTAGGAGTGAAAGTAGCTTCTTACTAAATAAAAAAATACACGCAAGTTTTTATTTCTTGTCGTTTCCTTCTTGTCAAATATTTCTGTGTATGCCTTCCAGGGCCAAGGGCACGTACTTAGAGTAGACATTTCGGCAAGAAAACGCATGCATCATTGTGGCATGTGTGGCAAAAACAGTGGCAGAGTAGTAGTGTACACGCGGAAAAATGAAATAAGTCAGAGAGGAAAACATTTTCCTCTCTGTTTTCTTCATTTCTTCTTGCTCATTTCTTCTGGCAACAAACAATGTTTTCTTGTGAGAGGAAAAAATATCTAGTGCTCTGTGCTGCTTTTTGTTGTATCGCGACACTCGCATTATAAACGCAGCTCAATTGAGTTAGCTTGCTAGACTGCACCAGTAATAACTTGGAAGAAAAAGCCAGAGAGCAGAATATTAGGTGAAGCAAGTTATGACAGAATATGTGAGTGCATGCAGAGCTGTATATATATTTATTATGAATTTTGACTCGCTCTCTGAGAGTCGGGCGATGCTGCTGCGCCCACAGACTCCATATGGGAATAGAGATAGACGGGAGAAAAATAAAAACGGTAAGCAAGGAACGAACCAACTTTCCTCCACTAAACAGCCTCCGACAAACTACCATTCTGCTAGAAAGACTTTTGCTGTCGCGTCAAAAGTTGAAACTACGCTCGTAAAATTTCCAATCTCTGCTCACGCATACAAATCATATTTTCTGGCAAAAGAAGTAGTTGCCACTTTTCAAGTAGTGTGGTGGTGGTGAAAAAAACAGGGAAAACGAGAGAGAAAGTGAGGAAATGGAATTGAAATGCATAGCGCCTTCACTCAGCAAAATCTCACAATTTTGATGACAGTTACTGTTAATGCATCCCTCTCTTCTGCTAGTTAAAAACATATGAATTGTACACACATAGCTATGCTACATTTGAATATTATGTAATGGACGGCACTCAACATATTTCGTTTGAATCATACTTTCATTTGCGTATTTTGCTAAAATTACATCCACGTCAAGCAGAGAGGAAAAGAGAAAGCTGAGTGGACTCAAACCGTTTTTAATTAATAGCTTTGACGTTTTCATTTGAAAAGTGCGCAAAAATTACAAGATGATGATGGTGATGATAACATGTTGCGAGGCTTTTCCTTTCGGTATCTGGTGCGTCAAGGACTCCCTGGGAGCGGCATACATCATTCAGTGATAAAAACCATACTTGAAATTTTGTTCTTATTGATGTGGCCATACCATGATCAACTTTCTCCGGTTTCATATCATCGCGACTAGGCTGCTGAGAGAGAGAAAAGTCTACCTTTTCATGCAAGTTCTCATTATACAATACCCTTTTTCCCATGAACAACTAATCGTGCACGCACAAGCCACGTTTTTTCCGCTTTTACGTTTTCAATTTGAAGCTATTTGGTTCACTTGCTTCTATAAAAATGCCGTGTGTATGTCCTTAGCTATGAATACAATGACTACACATCCAAGGGCATATTGTATGAAATGGCATGTTCTTTCAGAGTCTTTTGTTATTATTCACCAGTGCAGCAATATATATGGGGATTACATTACGTGCCATACACATTCACATAAACACAAGTACGTAGGCACCCTCTTTCTTTTTTCTCTTTTTGAAGAAGTCGACGTGGCGGAGAAGAATGGAAGAATGGAGCGAATAACCGTTTTATCAAACTTTCACTATTTCAATGATTTATACCCAATGAAATCTCAATTTCACCTCAATAAATTTAGTATGATTCCCAATTTTTCTACGCAATTAGTCGATTTCAATGTGCGTTACAGCTGGTGTGATGACAGAATAAAATGCACGAGTTGAGGGGAAATCATTTATCTGAATTACTGTATCTTTTTCTTTTGGAAACAGGAACTGTGTGCCTGCAAGAAAAACTATAAAATAGTATAAAAAACAAGAAAATGAAGAAACTCCAGCTATTCTATTTTTACTTTCACATTTCATATATGTACATGTGCCTTAATAGTCAGTCAGTGTTTCTGTATATATACCTATGCAAATGCAAACTTTGGACACGCGCCTTCTGTGCCTGTGAAGGCAACGTAATTTGGAAACGGTTTTCATGAACAGAATTCCTTTATGTCACATACTTGCTATATGCTAGCACTTTAAAGCTATTTTAAACGTTTGGGATCAAAAACCTCGGAAAAAACTGTATTTGAAACTGATTTTTCAATTATACATACCCTAACATGGTGTCAACCAGGGCTTGTAGTTTTACAAGCGTTTAATCTCATGTAATTTAATACAATGTAGAAAAGTGTACATGTTCAGCACTCCTCATGTTCGTCAAACAAAACTTTAGTAAAGTACCCGGTAAAGTGACATTAGGCAAAGTAAACTTGACTCCAACTTGTGATGTCACAAAATTCAAAAGAAATGCTGAAAATTGAATACCAACTGCAACACTCGCATCGTTTTACATTTGAAACATATTATCCTGTCTGAGTGTTGACAGACAGACTGACTGAAATACATAATAGATGACTGTGCATGATATACTTTACAACATCAGCATACAATTCATAAAGTATTTTTTGCTCTTTTGTGAGCCAGCATCTTATTACAACATTGCCATTACCATATCCTTTGTGATGTACTATTTTTGTGAACTGCATAGCAAATATTATTGTATGCATTTGTGTCTTTCCCACTTTGCTTGTGATAACTTCCCCCTCTCAATTTTCTCCCATGCTCGTTGAACTTTCTCGCTTGTGCACCCTGCCCAAGTACATTCCGGTGTCAGGTTACTCAATAGAAATGTAACTTTTTGACACTAATCTTCATCCCGTATATCCGCACATATTATGTAGGACGATGGAAAGTGGCTGCGAATAAAATGGGTGTTGCAGCATCAGCATCGGCATCAATGAGCTGAACTATTTTTAGATGGATGGATACAAGTAACGGTATTGTGATGATGCGTCTATATATTTTTTATGTTTTCAAACATTCTTACACATATCCAGTGCACGGAGGGGAAAGAAGGAAAAAAGTGGTTTTCTTTTAGTTTTTCCATAAAGGATAAGTTGAGCGAGTAGGAGGGATCCAATGGGAGTTATTCAGGCACAATGGGCCGAAAATGTTTCACAGCAAAAACCTTATTGCATTGATATATGGCCATACAAAAGAAATGATGATAATGCATCTTGATTCACGCATTATTATATGAGCGAGCATGTATGCACATGCATGCCTATTTACAAAAAAAGTTTGATTTTCGAGGTTCATTTTTAGTCACGTTTTAAACTGGTTTCTCAAGTTTTAAAAGTTAAAGTATTACCAAACTTGGGAGGTTAAGCGAGAGAAAACGTAGACCTTTCCTCTAAAAATTATTTTTTGGTTATTTTAGTGCGAAGCATACATACATATTACTCAACACATGGTTTGCGTGGTTCTGGTTTGCTACTGCTTTGACATTCGGAGCACTATGTGGTTTTTATTGCGGGTTCCGGTGTGATGATCAGTCGTCGTAAAGCCGTATAACTTGTCGGCGATGATGTTCACAAATATTCTGACTTCTTCTATTACCATGCTCCCTCTTCTCTCTGCTTGCTGGCAGTGTGTATGTAGAATTTCATGTTTAAAAAGAGAACGGATGAGCTGGCTGAGTGAGCTGATGATATGTTATATGGGAGGAGGAGAAGGGAGAGTAGAAAAAGAGCATAAAAAAGTTACGTAAGAGCAACTGAACAAAACGAGGATCAGTCATCACTCTCTTTTCGCTCTTCTTTTATATCCCATTTCCTCCTCACTTTTTCAACATTTTCAGTTGACAGAATATGGGCAAAAAGTTGAGTGAATAATTCAAAAGGATATAGACAGTCATCCATCCATATTAGTGGGAAGAAAAGAAACAAGTTTCATGCATGGTGCCGCTTTTCCCACGTCCATATCATTCCATATACACACACACTTTTTGCCTGGTTGTCCGCTTATTTCTATCAGCCAACCAAACAAACCAACAACCATGTAATATGTGTAGACATTGATCCATCAATTTTTCTCTTTTTTTTCTTTTTCTTTTTAATGGAATGTGCTTTGCATGTTTTAGCCGAAAAAATGTTCAAGCCAAATGGGAATAATAGAAACCATTCCAATTTATTTACATGTAATATATTTGAATGATCTTTCTCCACCCATCAAAACCGAATGCCAATGCTAGCATTTTCAGAAGCTAGCTACATTATTCTATTAACGTCAATTTTCAAGGCAGATGGAAGAATCGTGTAAGCTTAAAAGTTGAAGAAAATTGGACTAAAAATAGAGATGATGAAATGTAGGAAGACGAAATTAGATTTTACAGAATTTCAGGTTTTCTCTTGTTAGTCTCTAGTTCATTTTAATTAATCTGTCGTGAATAATTTACTATAAAAGCAAGTTAATCAATTGAATAATATGCAGACAACCAGCAAAGTAAAAGCTTTTATGAAAGGTATTCAGCATCAGTTGATTGATTCCTGGAATTCATTGGTCGCTTAATAGCTTTAAATTGGTGAAAGTAATCATCTGGTCTTTGTCCGCAGAATGTCTTGCAAATAATACAAGGAACAATCTGAAGAAAATCTTTTTTTGCTCAAAAGAAACTGCATTGGCAATCATGAAGTCTTCTATTCTTGCAACACGGTGGTGTAGCTTGTAGAACTTACATTGTACGCATTTTCTAGACTAAGTGTACATTCGTGTGTTACTAATGATAAATCTGGACATGCTTGACATGAAACCCACAACAAAAACGCTCATTCAGTTCTATCGTCAACTGAATGGAAAAAGGCAAAGAGAAAAATGGGAAACTGAGGGGTGGTTTTCATAGTATTACTTGCACATTTATATTATACATCATCAAATCTTTGTGCTCAGTACATGGTATTCACCGATTGAAAAAATTCTGCATTCTTGAATTTCATTCTCCTTTCAATAGCGTAAAGTATGTGTACCATGGGTGTCGATAAGAAGAGGCTTGAGGCTTCTCAAGCTGCCACCAATGATACAATGAGACTTTTTTGAAAAAATCTTGTTCCAGTCAAAGCGTATCATTTTTAAAGAGGCGACCAAAAACGAGATGAGCTGCATGAGTTTGCCTTCAGCATAAGCAGAATCTTGCTTATATGTTACTCTAAAGACTTATATCAAATAGCTTTCGACTTGTGTGTATGTCTAAGTCATGTCTAGAAAAAAATGTTCTTTATTCTCTCGTATCAAGAACCTCTACCACCAGCGTAGAATAATACACTACGAATTGAAAAGCGAGCAAGAGGATATCATTTTGGATCACAAGAGACGAAAGAAAGGATCCAATATAATAAGCAGAAGAAGCAGAACCATCATTGCCGATACTGTCATGTTTTGGTTCTCATGTGTATATGTGTGGTGTGCGTTGCTATTTTTTACCATTTTTTCATTTGTCTCCTTCAGTATGTAGTCAGACCATATATACATCAAGATTGGATACAGCTTTTGCATTAGATACTAAGCCATTCACACTGCACAACATGATACATTTTTGGCTGCTTGAGTTGAGCCTTTTTATCATTACAAGAGCATCTCCAGAGGCTGACAAAATTAACTTTCTCTCAATCATGGCTTCTTCTTTGTAGCAACATCTACCCAATATTCAATGATGAGAGCGATGAGACTCACACAAATACACACCACCACTAACAATAACAACACCATTCCATAAAGAAGAAGGTCGATATCTTCGTGTATATTGACATTATTCCTATTTTTCGGCTTTTCCTGCTTCTTGCAAACCGAAAAAATGTTCATATCCTAGCTTATTGATAATATGCAGTGTTATATTACAGAATAATATAATCAGTAGTAGTACTCTCAGCATGTCTTTATCCTTCTCCTGTCTGAAACTTGTGAGAAAAAAGCACAAGGATCAGAAAGTCATGTTATTATTATTTTCATCAACCTTATCACCAAATCATCATCACCGTCGTGTCCCCGGAATTGCTGGTCAGTGTCTTGATGAAATTCATGAAATGTGTGCTTAAACCCAAATACAGCTATGTGGGATATAAATACAAAACTTGAAGGCGTAAAACGAATACACAAGACAAGAGAAAAAAGGCGACTTTTTCTTCTAGGGAAAGCACTCGTGAGAATAGAGAGTGCTACTAATAATAATAACAACATACAATGTTTCACATGACACATATTATTCCTCCCGGCATTTCCTTTTATTTTCTTTACTTTTTTCAAAGCTTACATTAGTTTAAGGGAAGTTTTTTCTCCTTTAGTCTCTTATACCTCTCCTATCAAATGGGAAAAGGAACATCGTTGTTGTTACGCTGTTTATGCATTGCTACTGCTGTTGATCTCTTGTTCTCAAATGAAGGGTGCATGTCCTTTTTAGAGTATACAGTCAGAATTATATACATACAGAAATACAAAGTGGAAAATTGTAGTATCGCTGTATATGGTGGAGAAAGTGGATGTTTCATTGTTCATATAAAATGTAGACATAATGCGTACAAACCAGTAGTCGAATCATCCTTTGTGGCTGCCTCTGATGAGACTCGACATTTGATATATTTTCCTCTTGTCCTCAATCTTGGCCCTCTCGTGTAGTCATCCCAGTTGTTCATGCTTTACTACCTCGATTAATAATACTCTTATTGTGTCCCTGCTCGCTGATGATGGTGATGATAATGCTAGCTGAATCGAAAGAGAGACAGCGAAAATTTTGTATGCTCTGCTTTGCTTTCTTCGTGGTATACTAACTGTCTATTCAGTTGCTACTACTACTGCTATATGATAGTACAACCGAGAAATTCTTGGTGACAGAATGACAGCAAGAATTTTGGTCATTTGAGATGCGCCGGGAGAGTGAGCAACATTGGAAATGAAATTTGATGCTAGATTGAAACTACATACATAGAAGGTAGGCAGAAAGAGAAAGTGAGAAATGATAAGAATATTATCCGCTGAGCTGTAGCGAAAATAATGAATAAAATGAGTGAAAGTCTAAAATTTTAGAGAGGAATGAGCTTCACAGGAAACGTAGATTTATCAAATATTGATTGCAGCGGCTGATGCTGTGCAGACAGCTTCAGAAAAATTGTTAGCTCGTAATAATCAAGTTAATAGGCTGCTTGTATTCCCTTCACTGCTGTGGCATCCACGCGACTATAGCTATATTGCTTTTACATTTTCACATCATCATGCATTATCTTCTACCTTGCAGCTTCCACAATAGTGCTTTCTACGACGGGATAAAATGTATGGGCAAAGAACTCATTTTCGCAAGTACATTGGGAATTTTTATGATAAACAAATTACCTACAAAATACCAGGCCGTAAAAATGCATTGAAGTTAAGTTCTGAAGATCTTTCTGAAAGCACGCGATTTGTACACGAGCCCGTTTCTTTATGCAAATATTACCTCGCATTGCGTACCATTATAGTCTACATTAACGACTTACATAATTCTTTTGTGTCGATGATCTGCCAAGCATTAGGCACAACTAGCTGGTAAGTTGCAACCTTTTAAAACACAGCTCTAAAAAATAGGGCTGAGCACATCCAAGAAAAGAAAGTACGAAGAAAGAGCAAATGATTATAGGATGTTAGTGTGCTGTAGTGGAATACTTAGCAAGCCCAAAAAGATGAAAACGAGGAGGAGAGATGATATGAGAATTGTGAGAGCATGTTTTACGATACGGACACTTTTACGACCCTACAGGGCTAGTTTAAGTGTTCTTTGGTAAAGGCGAACACAAAGACTCACACACAGCTGAAGAGGAGACTCGTGTGGTCGTTCAATGGAATATTATGAATACACTTTTTAAAAAAACGAAAAGCAGACATTATCTTGTTTAAAAAGCTGCTGATATCAACACTAACTATTCAACAACCGCGCTAGATAGCTGGTTATGTGGTGTGTGTGTCTGTTGAAATGGTGGTTTAGTTATTGTGGGTTATAAGTAGGTACTTTACTTGCTTTGCTCCCTCTCCACTCTGTACACACCAATCTCCTTCTCATTTTACTCATTTATTTCTCTCAAGGAGCATAAAAACCTATACTACCTTTCCCTTGAACTATATTTATATGCAATGATGCACAAGATGGAATAAAACAAGACGTAGTACACAACACAAACTTGTTTGTCCCTGTAATAATAATGTATCTTCTCCTTTTATAATGGTATGAATACAGACTATTTTCTCTTCTTCTCTCCTTACTTGTTTACTTCTTACGTAACAGGCATGGTCTGAAAAATGCATTAGAGGCTTAACACTTCTGCGTAGTCCACCCACAGATTATACTTCGGTTTGCATGAGTTGGTCCTGAAGTACCTTCATGTGTACCTTCTTCAAATTCCAACAGTCCCTTTTATTATGGCGCATATTTCTCCTTGCAAATAGTATATATGCTACACACATTTATAAAAGTGATGTTTTTAAGGCATGTGTATTCTCTAGAAGGAAATTTATTTTTAAGGAACAACTCACATAAGAAGTGCCAAGCAGGAAACAACCACAAAACGAAACCAGAAGAGAGACCATCATCAAGCGTGTATACATAAGATAGAGGAGAAATACTGAGGAAAGGTCCCTTGAAGATAAAGCATATGGCAAAGCTTTATACTAGCCCAGGGAATATTTCTTGGTGAGTTATAACTCAACAAGGAAGTGAAACAAAAGGAAGAAAAGGAGAGCAAGTAGTCCTCCTACCAGCCAGCCATACAGTTATACGTTACGGAATAAAAGTGAGAAGAAAAAATGGAGAGAAGTAAAAGAGAACGTAGGGACCAACCACACATAACTTGTCTATTTTTCATATTACCACTGTGAGCCATATATATATGTACGCGTACACTGTTCCATACATCCATCACTTTCTCTGATACAGCTTTTCAAAACCAGAATTGCATTGCAATACTACGATAATAAAAAGGTAGAAATAATACTTTTTATGATATGCATATTGAATACAAGCTCAAGATATGCCTAAAAGTTTGTCCGTTTCTTCCTGACCGTTTATTTGTCTTAAAAAAGAAAACATCTTTTTATTATTATGCGTTTTATTTTTATACAACTCAAGTGGGAAAGAAAAAAGAAAAGTGGGATTTGAGAGTTGGGCTGGGCAAGACTACAAAATGTTTCTTTCTTTTTTTGTTTCATTGTACCATCTTTTTCCCTGCTTTCATTCATTTTATTTTCCCTTTTTATTTTACTTTGAATAACTTAGAAAAAATGGACGTTTCTATCACGGAAAAAGGGGTGGAAAAAAGGTAAAAATAAAAGAAGTAAAAACGTTCGTTCAACCGAATCTGAAAATAAAGCTTAGGTGCTAGTAAACTATTTCGCGTTGTCAGTATATAAAAATACCCGCGTAATAACTAGTAATGATAGAAGTATTATGCAAAAATGCTTTATTTAACATCGAAAGCACCACAAACAAAATACAATGCATTGCATGAGCACTTCATATCCCTAGTAAAAAGTTTAATACAACTTTACATTTAAATCGCTTTCATATTGCGCACAGCATTTGAAGAAAAGCGGTTTTACTAGCTTTCATCTGTTTTCTGTTTATATTTTTCAATTTAACTGAGAAGTATTCCAAATTACGTTCTCCCTATTTTGCTTTGAATTCATGAATCAATGATTGCACAAGAGGGCTTCCGGACGACGCTCCCATACAGGTTGATAATAGCAAGGAGGACAATGACTTACCCTATACAAACAATAAATGCATGTAGGGATGCGTTCACTCTCCAATATAACTATTAATAAGAATGTGGATAACAAATAAAACATAACAACATGTGTCTAGTGGGTGCATGTTTTTGTCAAGTTTCCCAACGACGGATGTGCACTTCCTTCTTGTTGGGAAAGTCAAGGGAATGTAAAGGAACAACTTTTTTTTTATTTCCCAGCGTCCCCGAGAAATGCGTGAACGCATGAAAGTTTATTCCCTTCGTTTTTCTAAAGATGATATCGTCGCGTATACTGTCTCCTTGTGTGTAAAGATGAATGTCATGATGTTCCACGTAGCAATATGTTAATACTCATACGAAATTTCGGTACGTGCACGGGAAAGGTATCATCTTCAAGCTGTAGAGTTGGAAAAAAGTTCATTTTAGCATGCAGCGCACAAGCACACTCCATAATAACAATCATGATTATCCTCTCAGAAAAAGAAAAACGAGGAAAGAGATGCATTTCATATTGCATATCATAAAGGGATGGAAACAGTAGCCCAGTGCAGCAGTAATAATAAGAAAGACGAGTATCCACGCGGTTCATATACCAGTCACAAGGCCATATCAAGTGCATTTTCTATAATAATATGTTATTACCTACTCTATTTTCTCCCTCGGTTTGTTGCTCTGCTACATTTTTCCTGCTGCATCCTTTCTCTCTGCGGTGGTGGTGATATATGTGTTTTGAGAGGAGGCTGTTCTCCTGCTGCTGCGGTTGCATCCAAAATAATAATGATAATAAAAAACCGAAAAAAGATTATTCAAACTTAGTTTTTCTCCTGCCCCTTTTCTCTCAACTTTCACATATTTATGTATATGTTATTATTACCCCTGCGCCTTGTTTATGTACGCACAGTGAACCATTCATACATCATAAAAAGCTCACTTGAAGGAAAAAGGGACTATCATCCCCGTATATTGCGATTTAACCACTTTTCTACTACTAGGCGGAGAAGAAAAAAGGGAAATTTTAAACATACGTACAGATACGTTGTACATGAAACTGAAATAAAGGAAAAAAAGATCTCTCGACTCCATTCCACCTTTTTTATTTCCTTCGTTGAATGTTATACATATTTATATTAGTAGGCGGGCATTGCAATTTTATACCATTTTAATATTATGGATTTCATTGCATCCCATTCAATGAGCACTTTTATGGATACTTCACTTTCAACCATGTAATAAGAAAGAAGAAAAGACGGAAAAGGCGTACTTTTCCCGTAATATATTGTATTTTTTCTCTTGTGTTTGTTGTTGGGGTTTTGTGTCTGTCTTCTTTAGAAGAATATTTATTCCATCTACAACAGCTTCTTAAATCGAATAACAGAATTTCTTAGGTTTCGTTGGTTCGTTACGCATAAAGATGCATCGTGATGAGACGCTTGGGAACCAGAGAAGTGGGTGTATGATGTGCATGAAATAAGATCCAATGTGAGTTTGGTTTGGCTGTTGCTCAAGTCCAAGTGTGCTTCTGTTTTGAAACGTAGCAGAGTTGAGACCCAAGTAGAAACAGGAAAAGGGAAGGGTAAAAACTAAAGCCGCTGCTACAAGAACACTGGAAAAATAGTAAATTCGATGATATAAACTCCCTTATTATTATTATTATTATCTTGATAACCGTAATGGGTACACTATTTGTATGTGACATTATACATAAGCATGAGTGTAGATACTGGAGGGTATTTGTTTCCAAATCATGTGAATGATCTATGAGGTACTGATGATGACAACACAATGTTGTTTTGTTGCGGATGATGAGAACAAACAATGAGGATCGTGTTACAAAAAATGTATATTATTTCTCGTTCTGTTTTTGTGGTTATATTTATGTTGGATTGGGTGCGAGATGTAACGGGCGGATGATGGGAAAAGTAAAGTTACTTTGACTTCCCGTTTTCCCCTAGTTTTACTTTGACTTCCTTGACTTTGATCATGATTACAACAACTGCTGAGGGATGTAAGTTTGATGAGATGCGATTGTAAACACAGAGATAGAACTGGGAAGCGGAGAGAATGGGACTTTACCAAACAATTGGCTTTTTCTATTCCGTTCACTATGTAAATGTTCAAGCTGATAAAAAGTTGTAACGAATGAATTTGGTATGAAATTTTTGCTCTCTCTCTCTCTCTCTCTTAAAAACCTGTAGGGAAACTTTTTATTTAGAACAGCAAAGTGGAACTACTTTAGGTAATTTTATATTCTCTTCACAGGAAGTATACAGAGCGGTACCCAAACTGCTTAACTTTGGAGTTTTCTTTATAAATATTTTAAATATGGAATCAGCAATGAAATATTAAAAATTGCTAAAGTTCCACCAAGTTGTTAAAGCAGTGACGTACTGGCGTCTGGTCTAGTTTTGAAATTAAAATGCTTGCCAAATGCCCAGGATTCAAAGAAGAAAGTGTGTCAGTGAATAGACGAAAAGTGTGGGAAATACTGCTAGAGATATATTTAGTTAGCCTTATAAAGAGAAAAGTCTGACAGCAACAAAACACGTCATAACACTTTATTATTAATCAAGGAAAATAGCTTTATTTCGCTTTCGTCAAGCCCTTTGCGCTTCACTCTAAAAGTCTAAAACAGCATCTGGATCTCTAATGCTGCTTTCACTCTGTATGCAAAAAACATGAGCTGTGCATGTACGGACCTTGATAAGTTCCAATATAATCTAAACTCGGCTTATGTATATTCTGTAAAAATCTCCTTATAATTTGCTAAACCTATTGCATCATCTTCTATACATGATTATACAACAGGTATGTACATGATGAGGCTACTTGAATAACTCCTTTCCTAGCAGCAGTTTAACACTGACAACTTTTGGAGTTCAAAGTTGAAACAGCTGCGGCAAGGACAAGGTTTTTTGTACTAGTGTAACTTTTTGTTTTGCTATTAAGTGTACACTGCTTTGCTTACAGCTCCTCGAGTATACCCGCCTTTTTTGCAGTTTCTTTTATATCAACTTAAGCTACATGTTACATGCATGTTCAAATATGCATGCTACCTATATTAGCAAGTTTGTGGCAAATGCAAAATGACATGCTTGCTGATGCTTCTTTTTATCAGAAATTTTCTTTTCAAAACAATAACAAGCAGACCAAAAAGATCAATAAGTTTTCGCGTTGTCGACTACGGAACACAATTATTTGAACCAAACTCGTCACTCTGCTGATGAAGCAACGAGCTAATAATAAGACGAGCATCCTGATAGAAAAAATGTATACAAGCCCTCCTTGAGAAGGCAGAAAAATGCGCCCCTTAGTGTGACATTATATGTAGCAGACAAACTTCCTTATACTATTGTTGCCCTGTTCTTCTCTATCGTTCATATCCACGGAGCCCTGTGAAGAACAAGCACTTTGGTAGGTAGTGTTGCGAAAGTAATATTACACAGCAGCACGTACGTTACGCTTAAAATTCCATACAGCTCCTCGGCAAGACTTTCAAAAGAATATCAAGATTGATATTCATTGCTCCTCTCCACTCTATTTTCCCTTCTCTTCTTCTTCTCCTTTTCTCTTTTCGCGTCATTATAGCAAGCATGCGAACAAGAAAAAGAATAAAAGAGCGTATAGAAATATATACAACTTGAAAGTCTAGTATT
This sequence comes from Entomobrya proxima, assembly GCA_029691765.1. Taxonomy (NCBI): domain Eukaryota; kingdom Metazoa; phylum Arthropoda; class Collembola; order Entomobryomorpha; family Entomobryidae; genus Entomobrya; species Entomobrya proxima. The sequence goes on along the minus strand of CM056170.1, from coordinate 13,562,753 downwards.
CTACTTATATGGCTTTTGCTGAAAGTGTTAAGGAAAAAAGGGAAAGAGAAAAGTGTATTGTGTCGGAGGGAAAAATAGCAACTTTACACCAGAGCAAACTAGAAGAAAGTGTCTTCATGTTCTTCTCTGTGTTTGCTTGCCGTCTTTCGCCAGCTACATTTACGCAAGCCGTAGCAAGGCATGTTGCCATCCAAGAAGGCCAGAAAAAAACCGGAGCTATACTTTGCCAATGTTTTCTAAAACCAAAAAAGTGAAAAAGAAGACCCCTGTGCTAAAAAATAGCACCAGTAATGGTGATGTCGAGCTATGTGTACGGAGATGTAGATATGTACTTTTATTCCATTTAAATGTACTTTTCCGTTGAGTCGTCTCGCGTATATTGATATTGTTATTAAAAGGAATAACGCAAAAAGAGAAAAAAATCTCGTTATAAGCACTCTCTTTAGTGGACCGCATTTTGACACTTTATATATAGGCGTCTCTTTTTATATTATAATATGAAGTTTGGCTGCTCGTTTAAGTATGTTGGTACGCATATTTTTGTATTCGTCTCAGAAAAGAGAAAAAGGAGAGAAAAAGTTGTTCCCCTTACATGTTTTGAGCTACGTCTCCGCGTGAAAAGGCAACCGTGTAGGTATATTTGTATGGATGGGAAAAGTTTATTCTTTTCTAGAGAAAGTATTAAGTGACCTTGTCTTTTGCTTTTTTAGCCTAAAGCCATTAAAAATACAGAAATGGGAGGGCACAACCCATTAACTGTGCGCCATGTCTGTGCTGTGTAGACAAAAAGACGGTTTCTCAGATGAACAGCACTTTTCTAAAACTGTTTCGTGCACACTCCACATCTGAATAGGTATAGTACCTATATATTATATTTTATGGAGCTTCCGGAAATACTAATTTAGTTAGAATAACGCATTGAATAAGTAATAAAAAGGAGCGGGGCTAATTTTTTACACAACAGATTAACTGAAAGGAAGCGGAAAGGGATGGGTAATATTTATGACAACAGAGCACATACGTTTACTGGAAATGGCAAAGAGACGAGGTTTTCCTTCCATTTTTTCACAACGTGGCTCCGGATTTTGCATGAAAAGAATGAATAATATACCATATTATACATTATGGCCACTTTACATTAGAAAACTTCCTTGGAAAATAAGAAAAACAGAAACGAATGCATAATATTTTCCTCTTCCTACCACATGGAATTGTTACTGTAAAATTGAAAGAAGTATGGTGGTATAGGAAATAATAAAAAAGTGAAAGCTTATGCCGATGATGATGATACTTTAAATCATGAATCGTTTCTCGCTTAATAGAAACGAATGGGAAAATCGGATTGCATGACTGCTCCAGACTGAATTTTAATTTGGATCGGGCGTGTGTGTAACGATAGCGTAATAATATGTATAAGCTCAAGGGAATAGGTGAGGATTACTTTGCTGGTACAGATAAAACATAAAATATTGTAGTAGAACGCCATATTGAGCAATCTGTGCTATCATCATTACTATCAACAATCATTACAAGGTACTATAAAAACTATATAGCTAGAACATGCCGTGTGTTCACTTTTCCTCGTGACTAAAAGGCATTTTCACTTTAAAGCTGAAGACTCACCAAAAAATGTGCCGATAAAGCCATTTGTTTGACCATGTTATTTTTGCTTACGGTGAACGTCAACACGACTGGAATTGGGTAAGACAATTTGATGATAAGCTTAATGTGTGTGAACATTTTTTCGTGCGTTTATGGTTGCCGTTATTGGAACGTTTTAACGGGTGTTAGAACATACAGTTAAACACATTTTGACTTGTTCTATTATTAAAATTGGTACATATCAGTTTCAAGTCGCATTAAAATGCTTATCGTTACCGTTTGTCGAATGCCACAAAATGTATAATGAACTTATCGCAGTCACCACTTGACATCATTTTATTGCAAGCAAAAACGATTACATAACTTTGTAAGTAGAGCAGTTTGACTTTTCCGGGCATCCAATGTTAATTTACTTTCTGTCAATGGTTTATCATTGATTTCTTGGAAAAGATAGGCGCTACTACAAAACGCAAAAGTGTATACCTAGTTTGTTCGTTATCGTCAAAGTAAAGCGTATTTTAGTTCCAATGTTTGCAAGATATGTCAAACATTTTCTTTTTCATTCACATCTATAAAATGAAAATACGAACTAGTAATAATAATAATGTGCTGCTTTCTTTCCGTACCAAAACGAGATATTTAAATGGTCCATTTACCGCATTACATTGTCCCCAATACATTTTTACGCTATAAACATTTTGCACGCCTCAATAGAATTTACAATCTGCATTGTATATCGACAAGTAGTGCCACGAGTAGAAATAATATGTTTAAAATAAAATAGACAATAAGCAATCATACAATAATGGTAGTTGATATCAATGATGCTGTAGTGAAGGAATCTCCCACGAGCCAACTTTTTTCTTGCAAGTTGCAAAGCAAAGCAAAGTGTTTGAGAAGAGGAGGATGCCTTCCTGATTTACTTTGCAGCTGCAGCTTTCTCTGGGTGCACACATTACAAACGCTAACAGAAATCAGTGTAGAATGCTGAGGAGGAGGAGACATGAGCCCTTTTTCTTCTGGAGAGAGGCAAGAGAAAAGAAGAATGTAATATATTTAAGGACCCTTTTCCCTAAATAATTCTTGGTAGTATATACGACAAAGCGAGAAAAGACAAGGATGACTTTTCCCCTTCTCTTCTACTTTGTGCACATTTACGATAGAGATTTTTTCTCTTTCTCTCAGCATGCTGCTGTGTGCTCCTTTTATGTTTTTCTGCTTCTGATGCTGGCCCCCGTATGTCCAATAAGTGGGGGAATCTTTTTCCCTAATGTGATGATGCCAAGATATCACGTTCTCCTTAAATGACTTGATATGAACATGAACGACAATGGCAGTAATCATCTCAGAAAGCTCAACGACTTGGCCAAACTGCTTGCCGCTTTTCCTTTTGCTTTATACTATGCATACACACTTTTCGTTTCCCGGTATAGTATATACTTTATCGGTTTTTTGGTACTGCTTTTCCTTTGTCATATGGAAAGCGCCGCTTTTTCTGCTAATATTACAGCACCACATATGTATAGGCATATATGCATACATTGTGGAAACACTTTTAAACATTTCACAGACATACTTTTTGTATCATCCTGCAAAAGTATGAATGTGATCACCAAGTGTGTCTGGCTGGGCTGCTGCCACCACCGTCATCACCACTACACACAAAACCCTACCAAACTACAACTGTTATGGGCCACACACAATTGTACTGGTACTACTGGTGATGATGATGGCGGCGGCACTGGCACTGCCATAGTCGCTATGTAGTACTATTTTAGCACTTTTGCGAAATGTACATTGTGTGAGAAACGAAGCGTGAGATGAGAAGTTTTGACTTTACACTTTTCTTTAAGCAATGCTATTCTTAGAAGGGTATACACACAAAAGTATAAAGACAGTCGGTTCTTTGTTAACGCTGCGCTGCCTGGTGTAAATGTGGAGATATTGGCGAATCTGCAAATGTGTGCTAAAAGGAAAGCCCAAATGTTTGAGTATTAAGCGTATATATAGGTACCTATATCTACAGTTTATGCCGCACTTGGTTTCTCCATTTTTTCTTACTATACACCACAGTTCGTCTTTCACTCATAGGTTTTTCATTCTTTTATCCAGTAACTTGTTTTGTTGCACAGCGTGATTTTCTCACAGGCTTTGCAATCAAAGGAAAGTGAACAAACGCGCACGGTTTTTTTTGTTGCTCGCATCTTCCCATGATCATCCTGAGAATGAGGAACATGTACCCGTCATGTATGCATCGTTGTACAATTATAATAAAAAAAGTTGAAGTCCCCATTGTTCGATATAAACTGTTTTTTCCAAGCTCCTTCCTCAACAACTCATCCAGTTTGTCTATTTATGCACATGGATGCCTGGTTTTAGTATGGTGGCCCTTTCTGAATTCAGAGGAGGTACAATTCATTGTTATTCTTTTTTCCTCTTTAGTGCGGAGACGCACGCAGACTGAAAGAAGCTTGTCTTACTAAAACAAGAATACTTCACATTTTTCATCTACCTCCTTTTCTTGCCGGTTTTCTTGTTTAGACGATATGAGGTTTTTGTTCTACTTTATTTGAGGGAAAGTGAAGAAAAGTCGAAGTGAGTATTTTTTGCAAGCTGAGCTGAACATTTATGTGGGCGCTACTAATAACCACTGCACAAGGGACGGATAAATCAACCGAGGAAATTAAAGAAAGCCTATTCATATTCATGAGCTTTTTTCTCACTGCCTGTAGACGAAGAAGAAGAGGAAGCCGGGTAAAATAGATAAAGAACTACCATAGATGCATCTGGGAGTAACTAAAAATAGTTTTTGTACTTTGTACATGTGTATGCGTATCCACTAAATGGCGCAATTATTTTTAGTGGCATGCACAAAAAATCTCATTTCTCATTCCTGTTTTCCACTAAAGAGCATGCCTTACTTGCACGCAAAGTCAAACGATAATGATGGCAGATTAGAGAAAAAAAGTTTTAGCAGAATTGAGAAAAAAAGGTTGGTTGTAAAAATAAGGATACATTTTACATATAAAAAGATATATAATCAAGATTAAGATAATAGGTTGCCTTGCTTGAGCAAATAAAGTTTGCTGGTTTGCTTTAAACAGATTGGAGATCTTTTGCACAAAATTGTTTCAATAGGCATTTTAAACAACTTTTGGATAATATACAAAAATTCAATTTTATCACATCTTTGTTGATTGCCGATTCTCTCTAATGTACGATTTGACTTTGGTTATCGTATTTGCATATATAAAGACAACTAAAAACACTCGTACGCTACTCGAGCTTTGTACGCAAAAGAGCAAAAAAACTGGGAACGTGATCTTAGGTAGAAAAAAAGTGAAAGTAGGTAGTTTCACAATAGTTGATACGAACGTGACAATTCTAGGAACGGAATTGCCATTAGTTTAATATCATATTGAGCATATTTTTACATACATAATTTAAAGACGGGATAACATAATGATAATTTAGAAACCATCTTTGCTCAGTAGGAAGTCTCGAAAATTACTTTTCCTTGCATTTTGCTTTCTCATGAAAAAGGAAATGTGGAGTGGTTTGCGTATGTGTATATTATACTCATAAGATATTATTTGGCTTCGTGGTAAATTGTAGAAATATAGGTATACGCGGAGATAACTGCTAACGTCACAAGCAAAAAGCTGAATGTCATTACGGCTATTTCATAAATTGGAGATGTCGATGCGACAACCGTAACTGCTTGGCTTGTTCTCATTTCATCTACAGAACCATCCAGAGAGCACAGGGTACTCGTCGTCTTCGTATGTATTTCGTATGCACTTTACTTGGTGTAAGTGAATTGTCGTATATGTATATATGTTCATACTGTGCCGTTTTTTACTCACCACGACGAAATTCATCTTTTTCAGTACATTTTGCAATAGAAGCCAAGTGACTTTTTTTGTGAAATTAGATAAGTGAGTCGGCAGTCGTAACAGGAAAGTGCTCCTGTTTTATGAAAAGAGAGCAACAGCTTAGAGATATTTTAATCGAAGCACGAATGCAAAAAAGGCCATATCCACTAGCCTACATATCCCTGGCATAATTTCTTCTCTTGTCTCTTGGAATCTTCTGAATTACTTGGCCATGTTGTGTTGTTGCTTTCTGTCGGATGCCTTTTCGTTTTGTTCTGAAATTGGAATAGGAAAGTGGTCTGAAGAGAAAGCATAATTTCTTATGACAAAATCATAATAAACATGTATACATATTTCTTCTCGGCTGCGCACATGAATAGCATGTCAGAAGGAATGTTATCTCGAGAAGAAATGTGACATCAAGGTACTATACATAGTCCTTCTGTTGTGCTCATGGCTGACAATATTCTGGAGACAGTGCTAGTGCGAAATAACAAAGACTAAGAAAAAAGAAAAACAGGACATGCATCTTAGTTGAATGAATAAAGATTTGCTTACTACTTGGCTCAACAACTCAAGTTTTTGTGGCTCTCTAGGCGATGATTCGTATAAAAGAGACAGCCAAAGGAACGGAGGAGGGAAGAAAACAGAAAAAACCAACAACACATCTCATTTCATTCTTCGCGTGACTACACACAACAACATCGCAATTTGGTTTTTCCCTCTACTATTCTCCATTTTCATTTCTATTCTTGTCAAGAAATAAATCGGTATATTTCCTTTTTACTTTCTCTGTGGACATTTGGTCTATTCATATTCATCTCTCTTATAAGACTATATATATTGCGTTAGATCTATACATTTACTCATTTCAAGGCATGCGACCACAGTCAATTGTATTAGGACGTGCACCGTTACCGTTGCCACTTGTTCATTCAAACACGCTTGCACTTAACGTCAAAAAGTCTACATGAATGTCTTATTTCATCCAAACACATACAGTCCTTACCAAGGAAGATTAAAAGTATCCATAATTCTTGATCCTTGCCCCTTACCATTAGTAATTATGATGACTAGTGGTAAACAACCATGTTGCTCATGAATTTCTACAATAAATCCCATTATGTTCAACATTTGATTCTTATAAGATGGTTATTGTTCGCCATTTGTTTTGGAATCATGTTTCATTGTAAACTGAATTGAAATCACGTTTTATTGTTTTCAACATATGTTATATTTTGGCCTTACTATACTCCATAATATATGTACATAGGTATACAAAGTTGAAACACTGAATACCATAAACGCATTATTGAGTCACCACACATGTATCAGTTTTATCGGCTCACAAAAATACAAAATATATACTCAGTATTTTTCTTGTATGTTTTCCCCTCTCCTCTTACAATTTTTCTCTTTCTCACTTCAGCAGTGCTATACGTGGCAAGAATAATTCATGATTTTTTGTGTCGCTCGTTTCTTCAATAAAAATATGATGTATGTGTCCAATTCCATTCTTTTCACATGAAAAGAAATACTCAGGACGACACTCACTCAGTGCTCTCGAGTCATGATCAATAACAAGATGACATTTGACACACTTTGGAAACGTATTGAGGTTGTCAGATTCTGTTTATTTTTTATGTGCGTTGAGAATGTAGAACCTTGTTTCTTGAAATGAGATCTTCACAAGATCAACCCTTATCAGTAATCCGCACGGACGCACGTACTATACTTACACTCACAACCAAACGTGTCTAAAAATACATACCAATATATATTTCAGTCAAAGATGTATTGATGCTTCCACTGAAACTTGGTATTATAAAACCAAACGAAATCATCAAAGAAGCACACTACTTTGTTCACTTTGATTTTTCAGTCTGTTTCTTTCATCTTGTCTGTCACATAAAGTTTTAATGTGTTTACTCGACTTTCATTTCATTGACGTGTTCGTCCTGATTCACGCTTGTTAAATTTATACTTCTCATGTTCCCTCAATCCAACGCTATTTCCAAAACATGAACATCCCTTTTAAGATTGGTTGCTTCGTTGGATTACAGGCTTTTAGTTTTACCCAAAGTTGATGTTGAACTGAAGAATCTATGTTCAAGTATTCTACGACTGAATCGATACCTTTAATTTTTTAACGGCACTGAAAATGCATTAACTTTCATTTCTTCAAGAACGGAATGATGCGTAGAAAAATTCACGTGTAAATAGGCGCATATATTTTGTGTACTTGTATAAAATTTATCGTTAGTAGACTAAAAAGAAACAAATTTTTATCGTCTCCACCTAATCGCGGTTACTGTTTGCTTTCTAGTTTCTAGGTCTCACTAAAATATATGTTATGGTTAGACATAGTAATAGCCAGATAAAACCCCTTCATTCTTTTGGGTACTCTGGTCTGGCATATACTTACACAAGAAATTATTGTATGATCTTTTGCCAAAATGTTTAGAATACAAGAAACCTCATACTCGCCATCTTTATGGATACTAAACGATGTCGGGTGAAAGCCGGAAGAGACAAGGGAGAAAGATATTCTGCTTGAAAAGTGGTTTGAATACTTTTTGTCAGTGGTACTAGAAGTATGCATAATAGAAAGATAGTTGTGGCCAGAGTTTTCTTACAGACGTAACAGAAAATGCAAAACTGTGTGTAGAATATAGTAGTGTACAATTGGGCGGTTGGTTTTATAAGCTTGGCTTGGCCAGGATAATCTGTATAATATATAGTGTTTTTACTTCATACAAAACATTTTCAGCAATCTTTTCTCCTAAAAATGGGAAGATGAACCGGAGGAGAAGTTGTTTGAGCCACTACAAGTACAACACACTACGACTACATTTACTATTTACGACTCATCTCGCCAGAAGCTGTTTAGCATTAGTTTCGTTTTATGGGATGTTGGACAAATTTCTTGGAATGATATCCAAAAAGAATTTAGAAGCTCGCCACTACTGCTACAACTACTAACACTGGCAAAAGTGCTAACGGACAGTGGTAGTAGTAACAGGCCAGCAGCATCAGTTAAACAGTCAGCAAAAGAAAAATGATATCTGTAACCAGTGGTAGAAAAAAGTTGATATTATTATGTGGAAAAACGATTCACGCATTTTACTAGTCTCTTGGTGGTGCGGTGCGAGCGGTACCCTAGAATATCAAACTGGCATACATAACCACTAAAATCTTCATGTCTGTTAAGATTTTTGTTTCACGTTTTTTAGCTGACACATGGAGAAATAGTACATATGGCCATTTATAAAACACTACCGTTTTCCTGCTTCATCGGTGTTTTATAGACTAGGAAGAAGAAGGATATTATTACTGCCACAAGTTTATATATTTCATGCAAAAAACTTTTCTGTCTTGTTTTATGCATTTTATCAAAAAATAAGAAAAGGAGGAAGACCGGCTTCGTAAAAGAAAAGGGACAAGAAGAATGAATCCAAAAGTAGCGTTGCTATAATACTTAAATATCATAGAGTGTAGTGCATACACCCGTCCTCTTTTTCCTTTCATTTCTCCATACTTTGAAACCATGATATCATGAACTTTAGTACACAGACCACCATTCATCGTCGTCAGTGTTGTGCCCCATACCACCCGCCTCCATCTCTCTTCTCTTGGGACTGCTGGTGAAAGTAGACACTAGTTTCCAGTAAATTCCCACATAATCTGATAAATTCTAAGATGAATGACTTTTCATTAAGTATATGAAACTTTTTCGCCCATTAAGATTGCGTGTGCGTTGCATTAGTAGTGGAGTGGGCGGAGTAGTGCCCTTATTATTTGATGTATTTTCTCCACACTCGCTCATAACAAGTAGCCAAAGTGTGAGAAAACTGGAGAAGAAGGTGATATTTTAGCCACAAAAACGGGTTCATACTTATTATTATCTCTTTTTGGCCAAGTTGCCGCACTCCCGCATTATATCTATGACAGGAAGTGCTAGTGTTTAAACTTACTCAAGTTGTTGTTTTGTTCATGGTTTCTTCTTATCCTAATAAGAATAATAATATGCATAAATAGCTCATTTGTGTATGATTGTAAGGCTATACAACATGATGATATACAACACTAACAAATGGTCTCAAACTACTACTAGACTGTTATGTTTACGTTGAGGAAAGACCATATTGACGGTTCGTGGTACTTTCGCGGTAGAGAGGATGTGGATGATGATGTGGAAAAGCAAAGGTCTTGAAGATTAAAGGGATTTTGGACTTGTTTCATTTATGAACGGGCATCATCAAATATATTACCACTACCCCTATTATCAGACATATGTCTAGTACCAGCATAATCATATCTTATTCTTGCTGCACCATAATAATGACCCGGGATCCAGCAACAACAATAGTGTTTTAGCTCCAAAAGCCAAGGCGGTCGATTTGAGCACGCCACACCAAAATATTACCCTTTTCTACAAACTTTCTGCAAACTGGGCGATAAGTGTGTATATTAAATAGAAACAAGAACTTGTGTTTATATTGAAATTTAAATACCCTTAACTTTTGCACCGTATCATTTCATCATTTTTTTCTTTTTGTATAATAACCGTCCTCGTATTTACAGAGCCAATTTTTTCACGCTTTCAGCAAATGAAAAACCACAAAATGCATACTACTCTGTCTTTCATCAACCATTATTATGAACTCCTCCACTACACCACCAGCATCATGAGAAGAAGACTGGAATTATGAAGAAGAAAAGTTGCTGCTGCATAATATATACGAAACGATAATGATGTTTCCTCAGAAAACTTTTTTCCACTTTTGTAATAAAACGCAGCAAGCTTGCCAGGAGGAGAAAGATGGGGAAAATAAGTGTGAGTTACGGAGGCTCTGTGGCGATGAACGGTGAAATGTCCGTACTTACTGCTTGCGTGATGATTATGATGGTACATCATGGTGAAAAAGCATTAAATAAGGACGAGCAGCGGTGACGGTTCCACATTTTCCTGGAAGAATATTACATGAGCAATGAGTGAACATAAAGCTGTACGGGTTTTAATATTATACCGTAACTTTGCAAGTTGTACTTAATATTTGGTAGGTAGCACGTATACACCATATCAGTTACTCGTTTTATTATCTCCCACTCTGCTGTGTAATATATAAAATAGCCTTGTCAGCAGGTCTTATTGATGTATATGCGTAAAATGCAATGCATGAATCAAGAAAATGGAATTATTACCTTTTTGTATTTTACTGTGTCTGTGGAGAAAGTAAAGTGGAGAGAGCAACTCTTGAGACGGAGTCTAGAGAAAGACTTTCTCATTTTCTTGTTCTCTTCTTATTTCTCATTCTTTCTTCTTGTGTGCAAGCTTTTTCTGAGCTTTTTTGGCTTTTGCTCCTTTTTGTTAGCCTGGCGTAGAAATAAATGTGCTTTTGTTTCTCTTTTAGTAAATGCGTCTTGTTTCCTTTGAATATCATTGTGCTTTGCAAAAAGTACACACATGTACATAAGGTTCACCAAAAAGGCTCTCACTAAATGTATCATTCACTTGGGCCCAGCGAAATATATTTGTAGACTGGAAAGGCATGATAAAAACTACACTGGATAGAAATGAAAGTTCAAACAGGAAAATGGGAAAACGTATGGCACACAATTTGCTCCTTTGAAAAGCCTCTGTTTCTCAAGGGACTCATAAAAACACTTGATTTGCTTGAGCATTCATACAAGTCTTGTGTGTAGGAATGTACAGAACTGCTTGTCTTTTCTCTTATATTCCACCACATCGTCTCCACAGAGTATATTTTTCTCTTTGGAAAAGGAAGCACAGGATTATTGTACATTGCTTATCTGGCTTCTTATGCTAGAAAATGAATATGAGCCACACACAAAGTATCATTCTCACCACGTCTGATAATACGGAACAAACAAAAATACTAAGAATGTATTTATTGCAAAACGGATCACAAAACATCACAAGCATAGGTATATATAACATGGAAAGGCTTCTTGAGAGAACAAACCATCAACATTTATTTGACTTTAGCAGTTGGAGAAAGTGGAGAAAATAGAGAAAAGGGTCTCAACTCAACAAGGTTCTCTTTTTTCTATTTGTTCAGATAGAAAATATATTTTATGCGAATCGTCAAGATATCCATTGCAAAATAGCCAAATTCCCCTTCCTCGCTCATGTGATGATTTAAAGGAGCTATTATATGTTTTAGAGAAATACATTAAGGATTTTACTATTTTTATTTTTATGTTTTCACATACTTTTAACAAAAAAGACCTCTGCACGTACTAAAAAAGAGAGAAAGCTAGCAACATTTTTTATCCACCCAACTTCAATAATAATGCGTTGTATAAATGTTAGGTTTGTAACCTGAGGACATGTTGACTCTTTGGTTTCTACTCCAATTCCTTCTTGAACCTCTTTTCCCTTTTAAAGCAAACAATGAAAAAACTCTAGTTTTGTGTACTCCTTCCTTGTGTACACAAAATACAGAACTACATATAAGCACTAGTCCCAATGGTCCTGACCCAGGTTTAAACTTTAAAGCTCTTTGAATAATATAGAAAAGACAGCGCTGAGTACTGACGAGGGAAAACAAAAAAGACAGAAAATTGCATTAGCTATTTTGGAGCTATACATGCACACATTGTGATTGGGTAATGTTTCTTGTAGCAGACGATCTTCTTAGGTATTCAGACATGTAAAGGGAAAAGAAAACAATCTAAAAGGCCCCTTATCGACAACCCATTCGCACAGAATGACGTACCCTCCATTTTATTGGAAGCTGTACATTGTCGATATTTCTGTGTGCATCTTTACACACATAAATGAAAATGATAACTTCTTTTTAGAACAAGACAAAATAAAAGGCTAGTTTTAAGTTAATACTAAGCTCAAAGTAAAGTGGATCTGACGATTTGCTTATGTAAATGTTCAATCTCGTCATTTATATGTACTTTTTACCTAAAAGCTATTATTTACTAGCATTGAAAAGTTTGACATTTTTTTGTCGTACCTTTACCTACTTATTACTTATTGAAGTTTCCAGTATGTGGTACAAAAGCACTCACACGCACACAACTACTCACTTTCTACTGAAAGCTGCTGCTGACTCGTGTAGTTTTTTTGTCAGTTTACGCATAATAAAGCGTGTCTAATGTACGAAGTTCATGAAAGCTATTGCAAAAGTAATAATGTTAGTGACTTCCTCTTTGACCACGGCCACCGCCGCCGTCGGGATTGCCGTCTACTTTCTGTAGAAAGCTTTTTGCATTTTGCGTTTCTGCGTACGGAATGAGATGAGACGACGATATGAAAGAACCACTACTCCCATTTGCAGAGTTTGACTTCTTTTTACGAGGTTAAAAACTTTCTGTTTGTAGTAAGAGTACCCAGAATGGGAATGTTGCAAACAATTTTAGTTATAGCGGCTATCATCATCTCTCCTCGCAAAAAAATGCACAAAACAAACTGTATCTGGAAACAGAGTCACGTAACTAACATTAACTCCCAACTCTCGCGTATGCGAAAATACTCATTTTGTCTGGCTCAGACTACACATAAAAGGGGATTTTGTGTTTACGTATGCACGCGTGTGTATCTTTGTGAATATCTTCAAAGGAAGGAAGGAAAACGGCAGTGTAGCGACGGTAGTGGTGGTGGTGGTGGAAGTCGAGTAAGAGTGAAAAAGTAGGGTATTTAGCTAATTTAGCTGTGACAGCTGAAAAAAACGTGGAACCAGGGGAGCTTTAATGTATCATAGAAAAAAATGTTTGTCGGTACATCTGAGAAAATATGCGTACAATGAGTCATAAACACGATATAATTTAGTCGTGTTTTCTGCGAAATAATTTTGTTTTTTAACAAGGCTTACAAACAGTGCACGAAGGATTACATGGTGTGCATTCTTCTAGAATAATACATTTTTTGCAAGGTTTCAATTCTTTTCAGCAATACTACATTAGAACATTACGTTGAGCCTGTAGACGTCATGCATTTTGGGATGCTATAGGGAGTTTTCGCCCACGAACATGATGCTTCACATTTCACAAATTTTGTGTAATTCATTTCCATAATTGATATGATTATCATAATTTAATTAATAAAATGAAATTACGTTTTGTGAATTTCATACAAATCCCCCGAAATTCGAGCTATGTATGCGTCAAAGAGCTATGACGGCATTCCTTTGGATGAAATCAATAATGATAGCTCGAAATCCTTCTATAATTAGGCGCAATGTCGTGTAGTTTTCACGCACTCAGGTACAATTTTAGTAAACGGAAACATCTCTTTAAATCAGAGAAACTATTGTAAAACAAAATAACAAATTGAATACCACTTAGGAAAAATAAAACTATTAATTTTAATTAATCTTGTATCGAATATTTCTGGGAGGATACAGAATCCACTTTCCAGAAAATGCTACATGGGATTAGCAGATTCCTTACCTTGTTATTATTTTCTGTCAGTAATCTAAACTAAAGTGTACAAGGGAAGCCAGGAGAAAACAAGTACTTCAAGGCTATCAAATTATGAAAGACCGCCTCTTTCTTTAGTACTTGATTACAGGTTACTATATGTAAGTAAATTTTGCATCCTGTAATAAAAAGTACTTACAGAAGGAAGCTTCATGCTGATTAATAGTTGGATAGAGCTTAGAATGTCTGCTTTCTATTTACTTTCTGCGTAAAGATTGCTAGCAAGCTGAAAATAATTGAACAAGGTTAAATATGACATCAAAGCTGCTCTTTCCAAAAAAAACAGTTCGCCCACCTAAAATTACAATTTTATTCTGTTGAAGTAATGTTGCCGTGCAAAAACGCGTGTGGACTTTTCTCGCTGTCTCTTTCCTTGCATTATATTTTGCAATTGTGCACGTTCCCCGTGTTTGCTTGTTTGTGTTTGATTTTATCCCATTTTTTATTTCAAACTTTCTTTTTGTATGATTCTAGCAACAAGCATGATCATTACTACAATTTCTTTAAAGCTGGGGTATGTCCGATGATATTTCACAGTGGGATTTCAATTGAATTAACAGAGAACCAACTAACGTTCTATAAAGTGAATCGGATATTTGCAGCGAGCTTGCCTTCTTGACTTGCCTTGATCCAGTTTGAGTAGATGATTCTGTCTCTCCCCTCCCGTGTCTTTTCGCTCTGACTTGTTATTTCTATCACATAGTACAAAGCAAAACGATTGTTAAGTGGTCGGAGTCGGAACTACTGAAACTGAAAGAGAAGAAAAGTGAGCAATGGCTAATATTATTGGTAACCAGCTACGATTCCTAGTGTATTATTATTGTTATTATAAAGTCCTATCGTGAACATTTTATATATTACTCTCTGTCTATCTCCACGTAGCCCTTTATTACAAACGGGTATTCTCGTATTCTCACTCCTTCACTCACTCAAAGTTGCTCACATATTTGAAAGATGAGGTGAGCAGACAAACAAAGCACTTGATTCTCTGATGACATTAATCCCTAAGCTGCCTCTCCAACTCACTTTCCCCTCATAAATCATTTTCTCGTTCGTTCGAAAAAGGAAAAAAAGAAAGATGAACAAACGAAGGAAAGGAGTGACTCTGTGTGTGAGAGAAGTGAGAGACAGAGAGAGAAACATAAAAACTATAATAAAAGTATGCGCTTATATGCCGTGCACTAGTATTTTGTCTCTCCAGTTACTTTGTGCTTTCTCCACTTATTTCTTTTCCTCTTTCATTACAGCATGTCTCCTCAATTTATACGTGCAGTGGTAGTAGTGTGCAATATCTACTGCAAACCTATGCCATCATTCCGTGTAATATATTAGTTAGTTATTATCCTTTTTTGTTCCACTTTTCTGATTTTTGCCATTCCTATTGCAGCTGGTGCGATATACGATAGTCATGTCTGTTTTCATTGTACATACCTTTCCAGTCTGGATGGTATGTAAAAATTGTGATGCCATGCTTTTCCTATGTTGTATGTAGGCATGTGCTCACCAGGAGATTTTTTCGTACGTAAGGATTTATGAAGTACTCTTGGTCCTGCTGTACAGCATTCACACGGAGAAGATCACAAGAATCTTACAGCAGGATTCTTTGAAGTTTTAGTATGCTAACATAAAGTATATATAAGAAGCTTGTTGTTCTATCAAGTAGCCCGAAAGCTGAGAGTGTTCTTGCCGCTGCCGTTTCACTTAAGCGGGCCTTGGAACGTTTCTTCACCTCTTTAAGTATCGTTAATACAAAAAGTGGAACAAGTTGGAGCATAAAAATTGTGACTTATTACTTTTGTCGTTTATTGGCTTGAAAAGAAGAAGAACAAGTTGCGAAACGTGTACCGGCTATGTGTACTTGGATGAAATAAAGCAGCATGAGTAGCAAAGACGTAGAAAAGTTTTTGAACGTAACAAATACAATAATATCGTTTCTCATCATCAACAGAAGTACAAGTTCAGAAAAGCAATAATAAGACTTGTATACCGAAAGGAGAAGAAAGAATGCGGCCAAACAAAAAAGGTTGCCAGTCCAAAAATTAGAGTTGTTGGCTAAAGAAGGAAGTAAGTGAAGTAGGCAGTATGTATACAAATTTGCTAGAAAAGAGATTGTTAAAATACAGTGATATTAAAACACATACATTTTATATAGATTGCATTGTACATAGCCAACATAGCACAATTATGTATTTTATCGTTTTTAGGGCGCACGTACCATCAACGAGTGCTACCTGAAGACTTGTTGGTGCGTGAACAGAAAAACTTTAGGTAGATATGTATCTCTAAAGACTTTTTTACATTTAAAAAACCATGTTTTTGTACAAGAGTGCAAACGAGAAGCATTGTTGAAAAGTTGATGAAAATCGGTAGAACACGGCTTTGAAAATATTAGGTATGCCAATAGATCCTTTGCTGCCAGAAATTTATTATATGATAGAAGCTATATTATAAAGCAATTGAATGCTCAGTAAAATGTAATTAACAATTTCTTTGTTTTAAGTTTTTATCCTGAAAACAATTATTATTTCATTACAATTATTACTAAGTTTTCAATAATTTATATATTTTTCAACTATATGGATCACTGTATAGTACTAAAATTAAGTCGGAATTACTAGTAAATTCATGTTATATTTGTCTGGCTCTGTGCTAGTTGTAAACATTTAATGAAAGGGAATAAGTAATAATGTTGAAAAGCATAAATAATGTCTCTGACAACTTTCACCATATCCATCAGAATTTCAGCATTCAAAATTCAGATCCAGCATCATCATTCTGGAAATATTATCAACTAATTTGTAAACTCAGAAGAATATGTGTATGACTTTTCCTTTCACTCGACATACCGACGACATGCTGAAATGAACATGTACATCATCGAGCAGTACATATTTCGTAAGTGAAAATGGAGATCGTTTACATCATTCATCAAAGAATTAGAGAAAATTTTGCTTCATCTCTTTGAAACGTGCGGTTTCATCGCGACTGGCTTTTCAAATATACTGGAAGCACGCAATATGGAATAATAACGGAATCAGTATTGCAGCTTTTATAGTATTCATTCCATGTGTAAGCATTATGGTAATAAGGAAATACATAATATGAAATGCATACATTTGTGAGTAGATTATATCAATAATTCATCCCAAGTGAAATTTGTAAGAATAATACATGAACTCACGGGTTTATCACTCGCCATCATCATCAACAACAAACACGCTTCCCCAACCCTTTCCCCATTTGCTAAAAAGGATATTATTCATCAAAAGTGTTCCTCTGGCAAGTTTCGTATTTCAACGAATTGTGAGCAGAAGTCAAACTAAGTAATTATTTAGTGTTGTATCACACCTTCACTGTAAAATAATAACCCTCATTATCTTCAGACCGTGAAGGTCTTCTTTCATAAAGAGCCTTCAACTATATATAGAACCAAGTGTAGATGCTTGCTCAGTTTTTCCTTCATTTATCTGTAATTATAACTTTCTCCAAATTAGCCTTTTAGCATAAGGTTTATTCTTATATATTTCTACTAGATATATCGCTACTTATACCACACTCTTTGTTGAAATTGAGAACATGCAAAAACAAAGTTATTATTCTAAAAGATACAATACTATGCTACACTTTGCCCAACTGTGTCAAATTTCTCAAATTTTCAGTCGAAGTATAATATTCAATATATATTATTGAAGGTCTCAAGGTTTCCAAATGTGAATAAACGTAATACTGTATAAGCAAAGTATAGATTATTAACCATAAATATAAGTCTATCATATCTGTGATTATTTCTATATCTGTAAATTCTAATTTACAGTAAAAGATTTAGAAAAGAATGCACATATACTTCGTCTTGTTTGATAATAAAATTGCTGTTTATGATGAAAATACCTTTCCCGATGTGATTGTTTTCACGGGATTAAACACAGATTACCAGCATGCTGGCCATGAGTATGAGAATAAATTGAAGTAAAGCATGATACTTGTGTATGACGCATGCACAAAAACGTAAAATTATTTTCTATTTTTAAACGTCATCAACATCATCAAGTTAAACAATGTACTACTATTACTTCACCCTCAAAATTATTGAGAGCATGAATGATTGTAACGGAGAACAACCTAATATATGGGTTAAAACTATGTGCTCGTTCAATATAATATTTTATTCTCTTGTACTTGTTACGTTAAGTGGTCCCCCTCAACAAATTATTCATCCTGTCAGTAGCGGAGAAATGAGAGCATGATTATTTTGAGTTACAAGAGCGAGCATAATGTAACAACGAGAATTTCACACCAGGCTCATGCTGTTCATTTGTGTGTAGAATAATAAGGGACTGACAAGCATATTCTATGTTATGAACATGGGTATGAGTACATCTTTTTCTGATTTAATTTTGAAAATTGCAAACATTCATTGGAACCTTCACTATTACTTTTAACAATACTGAACTAAACCGTACTGCACTGAAACAAAATATGCTTGTATGTACAATTTTCCTCACAAATGCATCACTTCCTTCCTCGGTAAGAATCAAATCATTATCAAATTCTGCTCTGACAAATATGTACTGGATTTTTTAGGAAATACATTTTACATTGTACATAATATGATGTCATGATAGGGATCGGCAATGCAGATATGATATAAGCATAACAGACTGATAACATTGCTGTTAATATTTTGCATTCCAGTGATCAGATACACAGCATTTGTACTGTGGTAGCCACAAAAACCGCTGCGATTCAGGGAGATGGTGGATGCATACCAAAACCCCCTTTAGGTTTTGTAAAGCTTATGGATTCCATTTCTGAAAACATTCCACTAGAAAATTGTATCTGCAATTTCAGTTGAAATACCAATCTGGATCATCAAGTAATCTGCTAAATGAGCTACATTCAGTAGATTTTGATAATTTTCTGCATTCTTCCTGTGAAATTTTTTAACTGCTTATGGCTTTAAATCCCGGTTTAATGTGGAAATGTTTATCTCGGTCTAATATTCGTTTTGTCTGTCCCGTATTCATCCGCTTTCTCAACAGATCTTGGTGATACAGTGTTATTGCGAGTCATTATTGTAACAACGTGATAATGACGGAAGGAGGGAGAGCAAGTATTATTATTTTGTTAAAGGAGAAAGTTACACAAGGATTTGCCAGCCTTTATACGAGTTTACACACAACCGTAGCCGCTGCCAAGATCTAAATTACATAAGCCTGTACGTTTCCGGTTTTCCATAGTCATCAAATACATTAACGAGCCTCTCAACAGCAGCGACAGTGTCCTAAAGCTCAAATGCCTGCATACTTCCCTTGCTGCCCAAAACAGTCTGGAATTTTTGGATTTTGTAGTGAAATCAAAACTATGAGCAAATGAGCAGAGGAACATTTTCTGTTTGTATCTCAGGGATAGATTACTACAGTTTTTCTGCAGCTCTATTGTATGCCTTCTGATCTGCTTAGACCATGTTAAAATTTAATTTGTGCACGAAAAATAACAGTATCTGATGAAAAATATAATCTTACAATGAACAAAATCCGTATACTATATGTATTCTGTATACATTTGTGCTATTGTGTATATGCATATGCAGTAATTTAGGCAATTCCCAACATACTTTTATTCATATTATACTTTACTACTTTACTTGTATAAGGCATATGGAATATGGATAGCAAACGGTGAAGAGGTGTACTTATGTGCATTCAACTAACACCATGAAAAAAGTAAGCTCAAATGAAAGCAAGCTGCTTAGCGGCTTTGTTAATTTGGAATCACTCTCGGGTGGGTGGACAGCCTTCGGGCTCAAATTATCTTCCTCATTATTAAGGAACCCTATACATGCTAACAACGAAGATTCAGGTGTCTGTTCAAATGTCCAGCCACAGCCGCCACTGTATTGTAACTTTGTATTGTATGCCAAAATGTGTCCATTCATTCTAAAGTTATAACACCCATTCCATGTGTCAAAATGTTTCTCACAGTACTACGGTGTTCGATGTGTGGTGTAGATGATGTAACGAGATTGTTGCTCAAAATGCCTTAGGTTTTCTTTTGTATAAAATTATAATGAGTGGCTGGTTTTAAAAATATTTTTGTGGGAATTCATTATCTTTACAATATGAAATTACAGCGATCCCCATCACGGACATCACCACCAGTGGAAAAATTTATGTATGTAATTCTTGGTACAAGTACACGATACTTTCTCTTGTAGCAACGTCTGTTTCAATTTTGGCTACTCAGTCTCTCCGAATCTCATGCTATTTTATGACAAACTTTCTATTAGAATGCACTGTTCGCTTTTGGCACACATTTCACCGTTTAAAGGATCGAGCTCTTTTAGATCCCCCTCCAGTCTATATTTTGTCTTGGGTGAAAGCCGTAGCATAAATGGCTGCAAAAAGTATTGAACGTGTAATATACAGGAAAAACGTACACAAAGGATCACATCTCTTATTCATTGTCCTCATTTTTTATGTCAAAGGAAGCATGTCGTGAATAGGTGACTCGAATTCCACCACCTCGGATACAACCTCTGTGTGTAGTCGGCTTTATTATGCAGAAAACTTGTCGCGCCGCCACAACATTATAATATAGTAGTGCGCCATCCAAAGCCAACCACAAACTCATGGAAGCTCGTAGTCAGTCAATTGAAGAAGGACAAATGATGCTGTCAGAAGTAATGCATATTTTATGGATATGTAATAACCACCGCTGTGTGTGCTCCATGCATGGCACAAAAAAGGGACATTCATGTCATGCAACTTGTTTTACCGTGATAAAATGCTAAAGTAAGATGAATATGATGTGATCATTAAGGTTAGAAAAAAGCTGCTGAGTATGTAACTTACTCGTCTGTACATAAAATAGGAGAGAATGCAGTGCAGTAAAAATGACACAAAGTCATGCATAGAAAGAAGAGGAGTCGTTCTTGGTTTATAGCCTTTGATTGCATTTTTCTTATAAAAACAGTTCACAGAGAAAGTGTAAATACCTATACAAAATATTCCAAGTATTTGCACTGAAAGAATGTCATAATGTGCCGGGATGTACATGTCTACCTCACCAACTTAAAAATACCTTTTCATACATTATTAGAACTTTGCGGATATTTTTTGCGAGAAGATACACACTTTCTACTACTCTTTTACATGCCTTACTTGTTTGTGAGGAAATAATGCTCCAGGCTTCCCTGATGCTCACTCACATTGACGACGACGATGATGATGATATATTGTAAAGGATAAGGGAGACCAGAAGGGAGTCGCTTTGAAAGCTCCGCGCTCTGATTTCCTCTTCTTTAGAAATGGTAATGGATAGGGTTACACACTCACCATAAAAGTTCATACATATGTATAGGCATCTATTGAATTTATCTAAGAGAGCCCTTCGCTTTTTTCGCTTTCACTCTGCATGCAATAAATATGAAAGCTGCTTGCTGTATTTAAGAGTAGCTGTGCGGAATAGGTAACAGTGAACCATGCTTGTAAAAAGCAACCTAAATCTTAAATCATAGAGAACTGCATAATACATATAATAAAAATAACGTGCCACATAATCATGATGATCATAATAATACCACAAGCGTACAGAGATATGAATACGTTACATCTCTATTCGCTTCGGGTTTGCTAAGTGTTAGATATTGTTGCCATTTTCAGTCTATATACTATACTATATTCATTCTTTTTATGAAGAGATTGCAAGCAGAAGCTATTCCAGCTTATGGGTTCACGGGTAGGGGACGATGTCAAAAAAGGTTCCTGTTCCTCTATAAGCTCACCACGCACTCCAAATAGTAGGTATGTAAAATACTGAGAAGTTATATAGGAGGCAAATGTTAAACGCAAGCTGGACTATAGTCTACAACATCATCATTTTTCCTTTTGAGTATATATAAACTCACGCATAAAATGATCACATCTTTTTCATCAACTTTACTTACCACGAAGCACCACTATAAATATACTTGGTTCATCCCATCAACCTCTACAACGATACGGTTGCAGTAGTAGGCCATGCCACGTCAGGATAACTCAAGTGAGTTACTGGAACGAAAAAAAAACTGGCTAAATGGGAGGCTGTTTGCACTGTTGTGCGGTGTGGGCTTGTCGGTTACTTTTTTCGTGTCCGTGTCGCTTTACTACAGTTAACAGTTCGTGGATCTCCATGAAAAGAGTATATATTTTATACTTGGCATGCTTATGGCTCTGTAAACTTTATTCAAACATTCATTGACCATACGCACCATAAATGAACGTATTTGTGTGCCTTCTTCTTTGCACTCGCAAAAGTCGCAAAAAATGTGTGCTGTGATGTGATATATTACATTGAGTATAACGTAAGAATGAAATGGTTTGCTTTCACCGACGAAAAGAAAAGCGTCATCGTCATCTTTCAACCACCTACACTAGAGACTGTACGTAACTTAAGTCTAGTAATATGTGATTGTCATAAAAAGCTAACTTACCAACAACAATGTGATATCATCATCTGCCTAGAAGAGAAATTCGGAGGATATGACTTCATCAGAAGCAGAAAAGAGAAAGGAGTAACAAAAACACAACTGATGATGATACACAGAAAGATATTTTTCAGAGATATGAGAGAGTCATTCTGGGTGTAAGCAAAGCAACATTTTTGATAAGCAGATTCCCAAGAATAATAAATGTGGTAGTAGTACTGATGATGTACACGTATTTCCACAAACACAAAAGGAAAAAGTGCTCCGTTAACTTTTGTACACCCACACAACAGCGCTCAGCTTATAACTTTTTTACATGTAATGAAGCTATGTTATAGCGTATATAGGATATATACACAGTAAAGAAAAAATGGAATGTCTGTTGTCTTCAAAAATACAACAGAAGAAAGGAAAAAGGGAAAAGAAAGGCGAGAGGAAAAAATATCATCAGCATTACAGTTCGTGACATGGCTCATTTTATTTCCCTACATGTTTTTGACATGAAGCCAAGTGCACATCTGAACCATCATCATCAGAAAAAGAGTTGAACTCATAGCAATGGTAAAGGAGAAAGTGTGCGTCTCTGTGTGCAATAAGACCGTTATAATAATGATGTAGTAGTGAGAAGAAAGAGAAATAGTAATACACGCAGACAGTTCACTTCCATTGACTACTCCATTACGTATTCTTGCTTCTTTTGTGCACTTAATATGCAATTGTGTGGTAGAAGTAGTTACATTACATGAGCATGCAGAATAGCGAATAATATTCAAAATGGGTTGCCGGATCTTAACGGGTAGAACTCTCTGCGTTTTCGTATACTTACCTTTTGCATTTTTGCTACTGTGCCCATTTTAAACAAGATTTTCAAACTCTTATATTAAATTAATATCGATACCCCAGTAATTGTCAAGTAGAACCCAATATGTAACCAGTAATAACGATCGGTACTTGAGCCCACGCACTCAACGCGTTTTCGTTCCCCATATCAAAATTAATCACTGTCAATTTTACAGATATTTCGCACATGTGGAATTTTCCTTTGTACAAGAATATGTTGCTTGCAGCAGCAACTATTATATAAGAAATAATTGTATTCATGCGGAAATCTTACATTGTAAATCTCACAATTCTCACTTTTTCCTGGAATGACACATTTTGTAAAGCCTTTGTTAAACAGGGACATAGAGTGAACAAGATGGAAGAAGCGTCTACATTAATACTCTCTATTTTACAGCATCTCTTTCATCCAAAGAATGAAACAGATGTCGGTTTCCTTTTTCTGGAGGGAGAAAAGGATATAGTATGTGCAAGTTGTATGTGTTTGGTTGTTGGTGCAATGGAAGCTGTTACGAGTGCCAGAGAGAACCAAGAGTGACAGAATTATTGGTTGCTGTCGTATTCAACTTTATCTCGTCTGCGAGATGTTTCTTGCTCTCATCCGTCAATATCACAACCAATTCCCAGTTCACTTTCCAAATAAAAAAGATTCTATTGCAAATACCTCAGTCTCACTTTGAATGTTTTCACCGAACATATAGAAGGATGCTAAAGAAATGAGTAAAAATGTCTGCAAAGTTGCCAACTGCCAACAGAAAATAGGAATACACGTAAGATCCACAATATCACTCCCTGTCTGGCCTGCAACAAACGAATAAGTATCTTTGTGTTTACTTAAATGGACAGACAGAGGAATGTAATGTGAGAATACCCAGAAATAAAATAGTCAAATGGGCTCACAAAATAAATGCATTCATACTATATGCGTTTAAGTGCTATGCACTTGACTAAAGTTGTAAAGAAATTGAGAATGCTTTTGGGTACAGACCCAATATTTTGGCGAAAGTGGATATTTGTTGAGGGACTACATCACATAGCAGTGCACAATTTTGAATCCCGTTTGTTGAATAAATATTGCTCCCATTTCTCCTTACACTTTTCAACTTGTAACCCTTTTTGTTCCGCGTCGTAACATCTAAAGTGGATGCAACTGAACAGATAAAATCTGCAACATAAACAAAAAAGGTACTTTCTTCGTTTTGTTTATTCCCAAAATCTATATGCATTCATGCGCATGCTTATATATGATCTTGTTTACGTTCCACACACAATTTTGTTTGATACCTGATCTGATATAGATTGATGCTTTGCGAAAACCCAAATGGAAATGGATTCCAGCCCGACAAACCAAACATGCCCGTATATTCATTGACCCGTTACGGTTTTTCAAACGCGTAAATTACGCTGGCGTGGCAAGCTTGCCATCGTAGTGCATATGGTGGCTTCCGTTAAAGGAACGATGATAGGTGCCATCTCTGCGTCGTTTTTACGACGGCATCTGTTGCCGATACAACGCATTGCGCTCCTGTGAGTCGCCGTCATTCCAATGCAACATGTCGACGGAACTATGAAGTATGGTGTCGGAAGTCAATGGATTGCCGTTGTCAATAATTTGATGTAAAATTCCACTTTTCGGAATGGTGTTATAACATAATTTTCATTTTATTAAAATTCTGCATACAATTTACCTTTACAATAGAGACATGTGTTAAATTAATTATGATTAAGTCAAGCACATTTTGTAATTTAAGTACAAAGTGGCATCACATACGTTTCATCTTCCAAACATATTGATAAACATTGCTGCATTAAAATATTACAAGATTCCCTAACACGGTTAATTTTTGTATCCAACTGAAAAATGCAAAGTTTTGAACTTGGACATGGATATTTCTCAACATTCTTTGTGCTGTAGTACCTAACAACAACGCAATCATCTTTAACTTTTCGTAATTGACATATTCCACCTGAATTTGTCAAGTAGTAAGCTCTTACAACTAATTTTGATCTATCTATGACATTCTTTTTAGTACTTTCTGTGTCAGTTTTTAACTGTTCATATTCAAATACACGATTAATTATTTGCTTCAGGTGATGTTTATTGGTTCGAAGCATTTTCTTAAGAACATATAAATAACTTTCAAATTCAAATGCGCTAAATCGGTCTAACGATCCGTGATTGTTAACATCTAAATACAAATGCTGAACTGAGTGCATGTTGTAAGAGAGAAAATCCTGATGATAATGCAGAGGAACTTCACGCACAAATCTGTCTAACAAGTTCTTAGCGTAGTTAATCCATTCTGGTGTTTGACATTCTGCTGAGCAAAAAATGTACATAGATACATGTAGTAATAAGAAATGTTTGTAAATTTTGCTACGAAGTAAACCACGAAGAACAAACGGTCCTACATATAGCATAAATGTACGAAATTCAGTCGCTTTCCAGTGCCTGAGTTCATTAAGACTGCGACATCTGCGACTGAATTCTTTGGGCAACTGCTTTCCTACTGCGATTAGTCTGTCTGAAATTGATTTTCTAACAGTAGTACGTAATTTAAAATGACCGGGACCTTCCACCCAGCTCAGCAAAAGTTTTTTCATTATTCCTAAACAACACAAGTGCATATAATCTAATGGAATTTGTGTTATCATTCCTATTCCTAAATCAACAAGTGGACTTGTTCCCTTGTGATGTTTGGAAAATGTTTTTAGTGCAAAACTATCATCAGTATATAATTCCTCCACCTCATTTCCTGGGTAAATAACTCGTTGTTTCCACGCACCCTTCCTGCTGCATCTTTCACATCCGTAGTAGCCGTTAAAATTTTTAATATTCTTTAGCAAACTGCGCGCAGGAGCATCAGCTACTATGCATCTAATACGAACCTCATAATTTAGCCCATTTATTATTATACCCTGTTCTATTATTTGTTTCATTTCTTCAACAAAATCCTGTAAATATTATTCTACGCTAGTTGGTTTCTGGCTACCATAAAAAAGAGCAGCTAACTTTACTCTTTTTAATTTTGCTTGGTCAACGCTAATTAAAATTGGCCAAAACTGCAGATTTGAGCTGTTACTGATAGGAACGCCATCGATTCCAACTTTTAAAGTAATTAGATTTTGTCTACCTTTCAAGCAATTTAACGTTTGATTGAATTCCACTAAACCTGACTCTATACATTGAACAATGTGCGATTTTACACCAAAATAAAAGTACTCTCCACCTGCTAACATTTTTGTAACTATTCGACGTGGTGTTTTGAGCAAAGTTCGAGCATCTTTTGGAAACCCCTCATTTGGTAGCCAGTTTCGTACAATTCTTAATAGACCTGTAGCTGCTACTTGGGTGATTCCATTTTCCACTGCCCACCGACCTAATTCAGTAACTTTACATTTTTCAGTATTTTCAAAATTTTCAAAACTAAACTAATGATAATGCGAAATGCTAATGAAGATGGTTTCGCCATGGACACCACATTTTCGCATTATCATTTCTCATTTTTTCCTTTGTCTTCATTTTAAAATGAGAAATGAGACAACACAAGATCATGCCAAAATAACGAAACAGTTGCCAGGCGATCACCCAATTCAGTTTGATTTTTGGTTAAAATGACGCGATTTTTTCATTTTCTGACCAAACATAAGTACAGTTACCATTATTTCGTGTAAAAAGATTACATCGAAAACGAATTGGTGAAACTATTTACAATGTTGTCCATTATTTGCAACGATGGACTAAGTGATTATTTTGTGTCAGTGAAGTTGCAAGCAATCTTAGAGATACTGGTACTTTTTGGTCATTAGGCTTCAAAGAGAAGTTATTGATTCAGGGTCGAAGAACCTTCATTTATCTTTTTTGAATGATTTGTTGCTCCTTCTTTCATCGCTGGAACTTATTGAATTCATTTTGTCAATGAATACATGTAATCTTAAAGAGATTTACTGGAATTTTCGGTTGTTAGAATGGCTGACTACTATTGGCAAAGTGTAATGAGAACCGACCTTAGTGTCAGCATTTTTAAATGAGAAACGCCAAAATCAAAATGAGATAGCGTCCATGGTGAAACACAAACCGTTAAAAAATGAGGAAATCTTGTTTTTCCGCTGTCTCATTTCTCGTTTTTCATTTCGCATTATTCATTATCATTTTGTAGATGAATACTATAGAATGGATCATTGTTCAATAAAAACTGCAAATAGTAAAGTAGGTGGGAACACTTTATTACATAAAACTGAGTATGTGAAACATAAGCGCTTGCATTTTGAAAAAATGATAATTTTAAAAGGCATACAGAAGGAAAGTCGAAAATAAAAGATATAAGATAGAAAAATAGGTAAAAAAAGCAAAAATAATCTAGACAAACAAAAAATTATATAGTGCATTTTTGAATGCATGATTTTTACATGTGTCGTGTTTCAAATCTTCTATATTTGAGCACTAACGTTATCTTTGAATCATAACCCTAATTACTTATTTACCACCGGATGAATCCTGGTTGAGTTTGTTTGCATAATGTGCTTTCTAATTTAAAATCAAGTCTTTTTAAAGTATACAAAAAAATGACAATTTCTAACAAGTTGCCACCAGAATGTACCAAATATATGGTTGTTTACTTGCTACCAGACTTTACGTCAACTGTTGTATCAAAAAGGTTGAATGTATGTTTAGTCCTAAGGGTTGTATTGTTTGTACTGACAAGCAAATAAAATAGTATCAAGGAATATAAAATAGTATAGTATATATACCTTACAACTAGAACGAAAATATGAAGACCAGGGTTTTAAACGCTACCTGGGTTTTAAAGCTTTATGAGCCACCAAATTGTATTAAACACGTTTATCATTTTCTTGTGTATTAATTTTGTCTTTGCATTTTCTATCTGTTTGTCTTACTTTCCTCTTTACTTTTATTTCATTTGATTTTTTGCTCATTTAAAAACTGTTTTTTAAAAATGAATGCAATATTTGTGTTCTCAACTCAACTCAGCAAAAGTATATATGCAGTTTGCAATGTTAATATTTTTATATTCCCCAATACCCCTAGTTTAAAATTACTTGATTTGGTTAGCATTTATGATTCACATTACTTTCTGGGCGAATTTGTACACTTTGCAAACTAATAGTATAATATCTTACACACACTGAAATTCGGAATTAAAGAAAGAAATAGAAACACACATAAAATAGCAATGATCAGATGCTGTATTTATGCTAAGTTTTTTTATGGAAAGAATTTCTTCATACCTATTTGCCTAGATGCTAGATATTGAAAAGGCCTTTTCATAAGCAATTGACTTATGAACGTTCTATCACGGATAACGTAAATCATTTTCACAGTTTTTGTTGTACGCTATTTTCAGAGCGAACTTTTAGAATGGTATTTATATGTTACTTAAAGTTTAAAACTTACATATATGCTATGATCACGCGCGAAATATATTTTTAGAACTAAAGCATAGAATGAGTTCATTTAAATGGTAAACCTACATATATTAACATGTACTTTTCGAGTGGAAATATCTAGCTGTAGATACACACATTATTCTGAAATTAGCACAAAGTTATGTGATGGTAAATTAATCAATTAGATCTTATATATTTGTAAGGTATCCTCTAAAAATAATCACATTGTATTGTAGAATAAAACAAAAGTAACAAAGCATGATGTTTATGTAGTTGGATAATCAAGTTTGTTTTCATTTAAAATCAAAAGAAATCTAAACGATAATGCAAATATATAAAAAGTTTATATACGTTACACGTGTATATAGATTTCCAAGAAAGTCATCGTCCAGATTACTACACTACAATACCGACGTACATGTAGAATAGTTTATCGAAGTTTAAAAACAATTCTTGTGAAACCACGACTGGACTCGAGCCTAATTTTACAACTTACACAAGCTTTTCTGTTTACAATACAGATATTTGCTACCGTAAAACCAGAATGTATGGATGAAATGACAATGAATAAAACTACTTTCTTTAAAACATTTGTCAATTTTTGGGAAAGGTGAAGCTAGTCCATCCTTACACTGCAGGATATAGTATCTTCATCTTAGTATAGTATAGTCACTTCAATGTTTATGGTTTATGTCTCTAAAAGTTAAACAAGAGATTCGAGTTGTATATAATTTGACTAAAGTGACCTTCTAGCTATATAAGGAATAGACTTGATTTGTAGACAATAATCATCCTGTCCATTCCATATATATGTATGCATAACTATTATCTATATACAAAGACGCTGCTTTAGCAAACCTGCATTTTAAGGCAAAAGGTATTCGTTAGACTAAAAGCGAAATCCAAGACTTTATTGGTTTCAAAGAAAGTCCTTTTTACAATTTGGAGCGAGGAATTGAGTGCTTCACAGCACCAGCGTCCTTTTATTCCTTCAACCAGAATTGTAAAACACAAGAAACGTACGCGCATGCAAGGGTGTATGTGTACGTTCTACATACTACATAGTATATACACAACTTATTATAGAGATACGCTTTGAAACTAGACAACTTAAATTGACTTGACTTTTCCAGCTTCCGTGCCCTGTCTTACTTTTCCATTTTACTCCACACAAGGCCTATGGCACTTGCCAGTTTGCCAGGTCGCATGATCGTAGATTGGTTCTGAAATAAAATGTGAAATGATAGGGTACGTAGAGGGTTGAGCCATCCAATCGTCGCAATATTATAAAAGGAGAAAATCAAAGAAAATGGCTCTCAGTTTTCACGGGTATCATCGTCATCGTCAAGATAATAGAGAAAAAAATTGATTGCATGATGGCGATGATGATGATCACGACTATGTGATACGACTATGTGTACATACATTACTCTTGTACATCATCAAGGGAAATTCTAAAAGTGTTTTGAAAATATTAGATTGTTTTGGATTGGCTCGCGCACAACAACAAAAAGGGAAACGGAGACATTTATATTCCTGCGTTGTTTATTGGGCGTCTCTTTTTTATTGTGAAAAGGAACCGTACGTGCATATATTCTATTCAAATTTCTTGTGCGGCTACTTCGGATGTATGTGCTTACTTGGAAATTGAAATAATGTGTAGGTATGCTCATATTCAAGCAAACTATAGCATCAAAAGAAAGAAATGACGGACACGGCATAGAACCGGCAAAAGCGAACGGCACGTTAAAAAATTCCGATAACGAAGAAGACGATGACATAAACTTCTTTTTACTTTCATCTTTTCAGCGTGTCACGACGAGATTCTCGTCAGTAGGATGTGTGTATTGTGTATGTACAGTTCAGTCCAATTCTCTGTCTCGTTTTGTAATCCTTATATTGCTCCTGGCAAGATTGGCTACTTCGGTGGTAGAAGAAATAGGA
The DNA here is from genome assembly GCA_029691765.1 of Entomobrya proxima. NCBI lineage: Eukaryota > Metazoa > Arthropoda > Collembola > Entomobryomorpha > Entomobryidae > Entomobrya > Entomobrya proxima. The sequence goes on along the minus strand of CM056170.1, from coordinate 13,532,162 downwards.
AACGAAAGAATTTATGCCCAGAAACAGTATTACGGCCACACTGCTTTCAAATTTTCTTTTAAAGTTTTTCGTCTTCTGGTGACTACACACCACTTTTGTATCACAGAATGCTTTTCTAACTTGGTTTATTTCTTTTGAGCATCCTATTTCAGTATGCAATTTATGTTACACGTCCATCCTTGTCCTCAGCAACCTCGTCATCTACACTAGGCGCGCATATGTATGTTTATATGTACATTTTTGCAAGAGCGAATACACACATCAAGGCAGCAAGGAAAAGAGAAGGAATAAAATTGGGTTTTGGATTGACAAAGTTCCTCGAGAAAGAAGTAAGTTGAGCAAATTAGATAAAGAGCATGAAGTAAGTGAAAGTGTCGAAGAAGAGTAGAGGAGGCAGAGAGAGGGAGAATATAGCCCAACGTTTTTTGTCCTTGTGCCATGCCATGTTTCCATACTTGTCTTTTTCTCTTTAAAAAGATGGACGTTGTGCAAACGACGAGTTTATGGACTTTTTTGTACCTACCATTCCGCTCGCTTGTAATTCTAAACTAGTTCCACTATGCATGCACGTTGTCAAAAAGGGAACATTGACCATAGACTGTCAAGCATGGCCTGAATACATGAAAAAGTCACTTTGAAAGTCGAACTGGCTCCAACCAAGTAGTGGGCCTCATCATCAACTTTTATTTTTAGTCACTATCTCTCTTCTCTCCACTTTTCTCGTTCGGAAGAATATTAGGTACACATTAAATTTCATTCTGCTGATATGTTATTGCTCACATAAAAACTCTAAAGACATTCCCTATATATTACATAAATCAGCTACGTATATAAAAGTTGTATACTTTGTGTGTATATAAAATGTTTTGATGTACATTTTATATGCACGTAAGTTTTGCTGCCGTAATAGATGAGCTGCTATAAGGTAAATACAAAGTAGGCAAGTAAGGAATTTGTATGCGACAAGTGAAGCAAGACTTACATACTAATAATATTCACACTTCAGCTTAGCTTCACTCAAAAGAATGAAGACAAGACAGCTTCCTTAATCTGTGAGTGCTTGTCTCCATACATAAGAAGTCCATTTCCCCTCGTTGTCTCTACTCCTCACATGATTTTCCAATGTTTTTTGTCTTTTCTCCTGCGTGTTCTCCGTTGTGCTTTCTCCACAGCTTTTCCCCAACTACCCTTTGTTGCTACCTACTGGAAAAAACAAAATGAGAAAAACAAAGACAAGATTAGAAGAAAAAAGAAAGGGACAGGTACCTGTAGTTCTCTTTCTTCTTCTCTTACTAGCGAAATAAAATTGTGAATTGAATTTGTAACAAAAAGTAACAACTGTCATCGTCGCGTCGTCATCAACATCAATTTCTATTCCTGTTTGTTTCTCAATGTAGTTATGTTTATTTGCCAGAACGAAAGAATGGAAAATGTTCAAAGTGCAGTGCGGCAGGATAACACGATTTCTGAGTAGGCGTTTGGCTCTGAATTAGGTATGGGCAGTGGGGAAAGGAGTATGAGAACGTGTCATTTCTGGCCCTTTCAACAAATTTTCTTCACATAAAATAAAGCTGCTTTCACTTTGGGAATGTCTGAAGAGACATTGGCTTTGAAAAGTCTCTAGACAGACATGCATAATATCCGGGCTTGACTTGGCTCGTGCATTATTTATAATTTTAAATACATATAAAAGACAAAATGTAGTCAGTCAACCCCCAAGAATGCAGATGGCAAGAAAATGACGTGAAGTCTCTTATCCAATGTTCACAAACTGCTATTTCACCAAGTCGCAAATTGGTGAAATAAGTAATTGGGTCAACAAGAGTTACAAAAATCTGATTTGAAAATGTTAAATAAAGAGACAATTGACAGGAATTATTTTGAACCACAAAGTGAGTTTCCTCACATCATGTTTGCTCCACACAAGGTTTAGGGTTGCCTTTTCTCAAAATGGTGCTTTTGAAGTTCTTGATCCACACAAACGGAAAATCAAATTCTTATCTTTTAAAAATATTTTAACATGTTTTTGTAGCGGTTCCTTTTCTATGATGTCTGCTGGCCAGATTATTTCCCCTTTTGATGACAGCTTTATTCACCTGAGCTACTTTTGCTTGGCTCAAGTACACTCTCACAATCAGTTGGATAAAAAGTTTACATCAGCAAAAATTGTAACATTCTCTTTGATTTTCTGGAATAGAGAAGAGAATTACAAGTAGAAATGTCGCAATTTTTGCTATTTATGTGAGCGAATATGACAAGAGATTGCTTAAAGATGGCAATTCCAAGATATTCTCGATGTAATATACTGCCATCATTGGGGCATTAGTTTGCACCCTGTGGCTACATAAAATAACCCTTCTATACAATGATACTTTTGATTGTTCTGATCTAACTTGTTCAAATTGTAAGTGTGAATTTTATCTCAGATTCTGTTGACGTTTTGTACAATGTACTTTTAACAAACTGTAAACCACGTTAGTGTTACAATGACCTCTCTATACCATTGTCCGCATAGGAAAGAAGTTGTAGCGGGCAATAATATGAACTGATTTCTTACCAAAGAAAAGGAAAAACCTCATTTCGTGTTTCTGACATGTAGTTGGACAAAGCAAATCATAAAAGACGTCCGCTCAAATCACTTTATACATTTCTGAACCGAAATAAATATCGGTAGTAGTATAGGAGCACCTTTACCATTTTATACCCAATCACAGTTTGCTATCTATCGAAATAATCCAAGCCATTGTTCTTCCAAACACATCGTTCCTTGTAACAAGAACGACATCGCGAAATGTCCGCAGGACCTTTTCCAAATTGTCTATATAGTGAAGTGACCGAAACGGAAAAAGGGAAGCAATAATATTATAAAGAAAAATGGAATTGTACAGAGAAGAAGGTGTACTGTTAGAAAAATCAAATAAAACTTTTGAACATGGACTGCGGAAACAAGCACGGACATCATCGCGGTGAGCGGAGAAATAAAGTGTGCAACCTTATTTCATGGTCGTTATTTTCTTTGCTCTGGTTGTACAGACATTTTGCACGTTCATAATACTATTATCCAAGAAATGACCGTTTCCAGCTATAGTTGCAATAAACGAACAATGTAGTATTAATGAAGGTTGCCATACTATATCGCATAGTCTTTTTTGTAAGAAAGAATCTGTATACACATACATATCATAATAGAAAATAAAACACTTTCGAAATAGAAAAACATAAACTTTGTTTGTTATACTTTTGCAAACTGTTATAGAAGTACTTGTAGTTGGGTACTTCTGCTTAACTACAAAAATACATTTAACTTGATGTAAACGCGCTTCTAATGTCTAAAGAAGGTTTTTGATTGAAGACAACTAAATTCCGGTATGAGTGAAAATAAAGCAAATATTCTACAGCAGCTGGATCCTTCTCATTATTTTGCCTCAGTGTGTTTCATCATCTCATTTTAATTACATTTCTTAATTACGTACAACAGGATTTCTTGTTTTTTCGGAAAGACTATACTACTGTAGTTATATAAAAGAGTATATACTTATAGCTCTTTTGGTGTTTTCCAAGTTGTGATCATTTGTCCAAAAATTCTTTCCCACTTCTTATTCTCGCCATCAGCAGAACAGAAACTTTGTAGCTTTCAAGTTGGATTCTTCGAATAATAATGGTAAAGTGTGGGGTGTAGAAGGCAGAAGTGGATAAATGAACTTGGTTTAAAAGAGGTAGTGATGTTAAAAGTGGCAAGCGAGCATGTTGGAGTTTATTATAGTCTATGCAAAGATTCTGTTGACGATGATGATGATAATGTGCTGGCTCAGCAAGAATGTATACTGTGCGGGATTTCTATTCGTTTCGTTCAAATAATAATAAATGGTATCAGCATCATCATCATCTGCAACAGAAAACTGAGAAGGAATGGCGAGAGGGAGAGTCAACTTTTGCATGGATATTCATTCATTTCTAGTTTCTTTTTGTTTTAGTTTCAACCGCACACAAGTAAAGCCCGACAGCACTATTCGTTTTCACTTCCACCCATTTACAACTTTCGTTTTAGATGGTGGCTGGCCAAATAGTACGTAAGGTTAGCTGGATTAGTGTCGTGGTGTAGTTGGCGGGCACTAATGTCTCTTCATGCCGTAAGAGTACATTATATGAATACACGGTTTAATATGAACTCAATATTATTTGCAAAGGGAACATTGATGAATGCAGTGGATTCAATTTAACAAATTAACATCAATACTTGACTAATAGTTGCTTCAATGGAATGTTGTTGACGGGAGGATGCAAACCATGATAATGAAGATGATAATCTTGGTGCTAATATAATAGCAAATGATGAGCAAAATAAAACAGTCCGTTAGCTCTGTCCCTCTGTCTGCTGAAACTTCAGCAAAATTTAAGAGTATGAAGAAAAGTATAATGTGAAAGTGGTAGCAAATAAAAATAAGCCTTGTAGACTGCCTGGGCTGGCATTTCCAAGGCAAAAGCAAGTAAGAAGGACAGTGAAAGAGGAAGAATGAATTTTATGCAAAAGTTACTAACTCATCTTCTGGTACAAAGCAACTTCATAATCATATAAATTCTCAAGTGCCAGTGCTCCAAGGGGTCGTCTTTTCCTTTTGGCCTTTTTCCCTCCCTTTCCTTCCCATTTCTCTTTCTCACTACTTTCGTTTTTCATGTATGCCAACTTTACTTGACTATGTTTGATATGCTGAGTAATATCATATATGCTTTTCATCATAGCACTAATATTTCTCTTCTTGTCTCTCTTCTATATTCTATGTTTCGTTTACAAGTTATACATGCATGTATGTATGCCTTACAGTACCAATGAAAGGATACATTATTTGACAAGCCTACAAGTATTATGGGCACACACAGACACACACCGAGAGAGCGAAAATTGTGCGTTTGACTGCGAAGACAGGATACGGACAGAGAGAGACACAAGCAGAGGATTATTAAATCGACTAAACCAATTTAGCACTCACTTCTTTGTGAAAAGTATCTTTGCTCCTCTTTTCTTCCTTCTGCCACTACTTCCTCTCTGCTTGTCTTGCTACCACTTCATAATATACCGTTTTATAATAATACGTTATATAATAATGCTCTCGCTGTTCTCTTCTTGCCTCTTCTATCCGCTTTTCTTTCCTTGTTGTTGGGTTCCTCCTCCTCCTCTCCGTCTTTTTGCTCACTTTAACATCCTTCACATTTCTATTCCTTCCTCTTGAGTGGCTCATAATACAGTATTATAATTATTAGCAGGATCCTCATTCCACTTTGCAACTTTGTGTGTAAGCTAATAAGCCACTTGCTGTCCTTTTTGGCATTGACATGGTAGTCGACGTCGTCGTTGTCGTTCTCCGCGTATAAGTAGCATGTTCACGTAACTTGTTCAACCCATGTTGCTCCTTCCGTGTAGCATAACCTATTGTTCTCTCCCTTTCCCTGTTTTCTCAGTCCCTGCCACTTTCCCATGGATGGTTTTTCAGGCATAACCGGTGGTCCGCAACGTATATTCATGCACCTATATCTCAGCTAGACAACTAAATTTTAAACTTATTACTTCCTTGCCACCCCAAAATTGGCATATCACTGCTTTCTCCATTTTCCAGTTTTCATTCTTTGGCTTTCCTTCTCACAAGTCAACAGTTTTTTGTACTTTGCTGCGGTTGCTGCTGCTGCTTATAAGAGACAATACGTGATACATATAATGTGGGCTAATGTATACATACGACGAATTATTGTTATCCATCCACAAGTAGACAAGTCATAATGAATAAGACATATACTACAATGTAGTACTGCATAAATATACATTATTGTATTTTCCCTTGTTCCTCCCACTCCTACTGCTTTCTCCAAGAAACACTACCCATCCATCATTTCCTTTCGCTGTCCTCCTTTGTTTGCATGAACAAATGAGCGAGCGTCATATATTATGCAGGACGATTATCACGATCAGTGGTTGAAACGAAATCAGGGTGCACAACGCATATTATTATTTGTGTGTGTCACACTGCGAGAGGATGACTATATAGTTGGGTTTGTAGTAATTTTCCTTCAGATTTTAAAAGCAACTCCTCGTATGCCATGTATAGCTGACTAATGTATGTTTTTGTGTAGTTGAATACATATTTCTATAAATAATGTGTACTGAGACATAACTGGGTAAATATCATTATAAGTACACATGTGTATATGTCTGATCATCATAGTACTTTCCAAGTTAAAGCTACCCCCGCAACCCACTGCAACAGAATACAAAGAGTTAAAGCTAACTCCAAGTGTTTTATATTGCCCAAACTCAAGACGGCTGTTATTAGTTGGTTGATTCATTGCATAGCATTGAAATATTACGTCTGTCCGTTGCCTCACTCTCTCGATGCTTCATTATTATCATCACTACTGCACAAGCTTACAGAAGCTTTCTACAAACTTTGCTTTCTTCTCCTCGTCTTCAATCTGCAGAAGAACAACAGTTGCCATTCATTTTCAGTGTGTTGGTTGTGTACAATCCTTTTCTCTCGCTTTCTGAGACTACCGTGTCTCCTCTGTGTGGGTGTGAGTGCTAATACGATGACGGGATGAGATATCCCATATTTCATGAGGTTGCCTAAACTCCATCCGCATTCGTTTGAGTGGATCAAAAAGTGAAAAAAATTAAAGTGGTTTCGGAGGTAAAGCATTGTCAACTTGCATACATAATAGAAGGGACAATGTTCATAATTTTATGATGCTAACTAATGACAATGGAGACAAGGAGAAAGCAACAGTAAGCCTCTTGAAAAATCGACGCCTAATGATTTTCTGAACCTGTTTAGGAATATTAAAGGAACAGCTCTTTATACCAGTAAGGGTTAGATAGACAATGTAAGAAAAGCTGTTGGCACTGATGAAACCATTGTAAACCAGCAAACTTCTTTACGTTTGTGCCCTTCTTGTTTGTCGTCTTTGAGGACACTGTTTTGCAGATTTTGAAAGGAATCGCATCCAGATTTCTATTTCATACAATAAACATTATTGCATTACAGACCGGGATTCAATAATCCGATAAAATTCTTGTCAAGGAGCTTGCAAGATACCATTATCGTTAAGCTCCATCCGAGAAAGCACACTATTGCTACACATGTCATAGAACTTAAGTAAATAACCGATACGCTTGCCAGCAGTTTGGTAGCATCTTTGGAACCGTATACGTCTAACCCTAGTAATTGTAATATTTATTGCATGTAGAGTCGCGTAAGTAGAGCGTATAGAGACATCCTACAAAAAATCTCGCGACGAGAAAAGGGGTTATGAAAAATGGTGTATTGTCGAGTCAGTCAGACTTTGGTAGTGGGTTGTAGTAAAGTAAGCCGAGACAAAACTTTGTTTACATAATAAGATCAATGGAAAGTAAGAAATTACAGCACACTGCAAGAAGTAGATGAAAGAGAGAGAAATGTGAAATTAGGGGGAAAGTGATGTCTTCAGACTGTGAATACTCGGAATATCGTACTTTCTTAGCAATCTACATATTATTTGGTAAGTTAAGTACCAACTTCAACTCGCACACATTTCTGTTAAGTTGGTTGAAACTGCATCCATTTCTGCGTTATGCCTACACTAGTTCAGTTACTGTGTTGTACTTTCCCCCTTGTAAAATATAAAGTATGCAGAGTATAAACAAGCCCGCCTCTAGCCACTTTCTCTTCTTTCCCGCTCACTTTCTCTCATGAGCCGTAGCAGCAGCAAAAAGAACCTCTCGATCTTGAAGAGACTTGTTTTTCCCAAAGGAAAACCTCTGATGAATCCATAATAATGATGGGACATTTATTACTTGTAATGGTAATGAAACTTTCCCATTATCATTATTGATTCCCTCCGCAAACTCTCGTCGACAACATCAGTGAACAAAATGCCTTTCTCTCTGTTGGATGTAAAAGGCAGTTTTCGGATATTCTACAAAATGTGCAATGCAAACTATACACACACCATACTATTATACATAATACTTTGCAATAAAATGCTGCTGCTACGGCTGTCGAAAATATGCTTGTCTTAGTTGCTCGCGAAACTTCAACTACTGCTGCGAGCTTACCATCGGCACTGTGTTGCTTTCTCTTTTTGGCTATTATTCTGTAAGGTTTCCAAATACGATACATTGTTGCTGTGTACTTCTTTTCCCAGTTTTACCATTATATGGCACTTTCTGTGCACAAACATGAAACAAATACGAAGGGTGCAATGATTGCGCGAGACTGTTAGATACTTGGTGGCAAAGCAGAGCCTAATGAAAAGTCCATCGTCTTCATCGTCAACAGCCAAACAAGATGAAACACACAAAGTGTAGTACAGGCGTTTCAAAATGGAATGGACCAGCGTGTTGAAAAAGTGGCGATCAAACTGGAAGTTTTCATTTTTCTCCCAAAACTCGACTCGTAGTTAGCAAAGAGGTCTATGTTTTCTCGTTATTCGAGATGTGTTTGTAGCGGCAGGCGAGAAAGAGAGCATGTATGGATTCAATTCTATTATTGCTGTAACCCTTTGGCTGTCTCTCTTTACTTACGTAATGGAGTGAAAGCAAGAAAAACTGGATTTTCCACAAAGGAAAACTTGAAATGACTTTTTGTACATTTCCCCCTGAGTTAGAAAAAAGGAGAGTGCGTTAGTTTCGGTTTCGGGTAACCATCAAACCAACTTAATAATATCCGTCGTAATATGCACTCTACTTTCTTCTCAGATGAGAAAGGTAATCTACGGAGAATATGGTGGAGAGTAAGTGCGAAAGGCTACACGACACCAATTCTTCCTTGTAAGTTTTACAGATGGATATTTCGGGTATAAAAGGATATACTCCTATCCACACGTTTCTCAGGCAGGAATCGAAAAACCAGAGAAAGTGAAAATGGAGCTTAAAGCATAACATTGTTTTTGCTTTTACTTGCAGTTACTCTTTCACCAAGAGCAAATGTGTAGATACGTCGATGCTGCATTTTTCTCTTTAATGATGATGTTGATGCCTTTTATGGTTTGCATTTTGCTCCAAAAAGGCTTAACATTTAATGTTTATGTTTGCTCCAAATTTCTTCGGGGCTTTTTACTACTTCTTTTGCATTTTACTTTCAGTGGTGGTTTTAAATGACTCCAGCTTTCAAGTAAAATGGCATCTAGCTGCACCCAACACATGCTTATAGTGAAACACAGCGCAACCTACCAAAAAAGGGAGAGTGGAGTGAAATGTGATAATAATTATTGCCATTAGCTTGCAGAGATTATAATGTGTAATAACCTAGTCGTTTCCCCGATTCTTGAAAATTTTGTTCCGTCTGTTTTCCGGGTAGTTTTTAGTAATACTAGTAATGAAGTGTGAGCAAGAATGAATATATTTACTGACCACATGTCTTTTCTCTCTTTGCAGTTTGCAACCACTTTGCTCGTGGAGTCTTCACCATGGTTGGAGCTGTCAGCCCAGAGTCATTTGACACCTTTCACTCATATTCAAACACTTTTCAAATGCCCTTTATCACTCCTTGGTTTCCAGAAAAGGTAATGTACCCTTAAGTTTCTTATTATTATACAAGATGAAATTTAAGCTGTCTTTGATATCTTTATTTTTTGACAAATGCACTTCTTTTTCCCCTTCACATGACAAGAAAGAAAGAAATAAAAGTAGAAAGAAAAGTGACACTTTTAATGGCGTTTGGCAGCGGTTAATGATAAAAGATTTACACAACTTTTTCCGGTACAGATCCCCAACACGAAAAAATTTCTTAAACAAAATTTTTTCATTATTTGAAATAAAGGATGGGATTATTTCAGCTCAACTTTGGAGTGCAAACGGCACATGTCTAATTCACCGTAAACAGATACTTTTATTCTTTTGAGAATGATGATCTGTGCAGTGTACCATTCGAATAAATTATCAGAAAATGCTTACCGCCACTAGACCACCATGTTCTGAAAAAGAATAAAGTCTCTAAAAAAGTTTTTATCTACAACTTTCGACTACTAGTTTTTAAACCAAGTACATTTGGCTTATAAATGTTCCCGTAAAACTTACACAGTCATTACACCACAAAATGGCATTCTTAGCGCAGATTACGTTACCCGCACTCAACACTGTGCACCGTCATATTTAAATTTTATTGCAACCGACAATAGGAGCATTACAAACGATTTTTTCACTTCATCATCAGGGAAAGCGATAAACAGTCATCTGAAAAGGAACATTATTGTAAACAAAACTTTCTATTTTGTATATTACTCCACGCATACGGTTTTAAAATCTTATATTACTTTATTTATTTTTTACAAACATACAAAGCCATATGCAAAGTAAAAATAAAAGTAATTTTACAATATCTTCTAGTTTCCGACATTCATTTTTTCATGTGCTACTGTACATTTAAAGGAAAACAAAGGAAAATGCCACAAAATTAAGTACTGCTATTTTGAAATATGTTTTACAATGATCAAATGACAAAGCTTTATAGATGGCTATATAATTGTAAGTGTGCGTTTATGTGCACTGCAAAATATACAACCACGCATTCATTGCTCCATATATTTTCCAGTTGTTTTCCATCCCACAATCAAACAACAGGCAGGCGGTAGCAAGCACGTTGTCAGTTTTCATGCATGCGGTTCAAATAAAACTGTCGTAAAAATGTTGTGAACAACGACTTGTTCTTGAGCTTTTTTGCACCCCTGCTGATGCGGCCGCTTTAAAAGCTCGTATACACCCATATATCCACACAAAAATACTTATACCCTGCAAGTCTTCTAGTGTTAAAGAGAAAATAGGGGAAAGTGTATGTAAAGCAATGGAGAAAGTTTTTGAAGAAGAACACGCGAGAAAAAAGAGACGAGACAGTAACTGAAAAAAATTGAGAGAAAGTAGTTGGTGTTGGAAAAGTATAGCCAAGTCATACGTAGGATATAAAACCCAACACACTGGTTTTGTATACAAATGTAATAGTGTCACATATGTAAGAAAACCAAGGCACAAGAAATGAAGAAATGTTGCTCTTGGATTTGGACTGTAATAAATATTCTCCCCGGTTCCAAAAGCTTAAACCATGCAGGCTTAAACTTGGTAAAGGGGTTGTTGCAAACACACATACCTCATATCATCAAGCCATATCCTTGTCTCGTTCTCGTTATTACTTTGTTTATTAGGAATGTTTCTCTTAAGTTGAGAGTCATATATTATTGCACAATATTGCACTATATTGTATGTGGTATGTAATGCATACTATGTATAGGGTTTTTATATGAGATTTATATGGAAGTTTCATCAGCCAATCTTCATCTTCTCTTCTGACAATATTGAAAATGTAAGTTTGTTGCTCTTACTATGTGATTGTAACTAGTAACTTTAAAAAAGAGATGGAATATAATGATATCCTTCAAGTTTCATTCCTAAAATAGTCATTGTTTGTACAAACGAACAGGAAAGCAAGTCTCTTTTCCGTACAATGCGCCAGAGACAGAAATAGGAAGATGGCACGTAGGCATGTAATATGTATTTGTCGCTCCTGAGTAAAGTAAGACTGGGCAAAACAAGAAGTAAGACGACAACAATTCCCGTCTCATTTATCTAAGAAAAACTATATTGTATTACAAACGAATGATCTTATGCTTCTTTTTTTAGTTTAATGCCATAGGTAAGACCTTGTTTGGATATAAATATTGTACGGACTGGTGCATACTGAAAAACTAAACAACAATTCTTCTAGTTATATATGAAGTAGGCATTTCTATATTATTGTTGGTGGTTGTTGTAAATAGGGTAGTAGTAATGATGGTGCTGATGATACAGACTAAAGAAAAGTGAATGAATAAAACGGAAACCAAAAGCACAAGAAGAGTTATATAAAAAGCCATAGATCAGGAATAAAGGCCATCTTTCAGAAAAAAAGTGCTGCGACATAAACACACACATGCACAAAATAATATAGCATAAAGGACATAAGAGATACAATGGCAATAAGATGATGGGGATCCCGTTGCTAAATGCCGTTATTGTTGTTGATGTCCTTTCTCCTCATCTCTCTCTTTCTTTTCCTGGATTTTTTTCTTTGCTTTCTTTATTCTCATCTCTATAGTCAACAACAGCTCTAGAAAAAAAGAAAGAGAAAACCATTACTGCGTTACTTGCGACTTGTGACGGTGGCGGTATTGCATTGCCAAAAGCAAAAGCTGTGTATTATTACATATCATTATTATGATCGTTATTATTACTATCACATCTGATACAATTCTTTCATCTCATCTCTTCTTATTTTCTTTTCTATTTCTTTCCTTCTCTATATTTTTATAACTACATCTTGTAGATGTGTATAGATTTGTATGTATGTTTATTTTATATATACAGTCTCACATATCATTTACAATTTAGTGGGAAATAAAGAAAGTCAGAGAAATGGAAAAGGAATAGGAGGAGAAAATACGAAACGATAGAATGTAATTAAATTTCTGCCTTTTTTCTCTTTTCCCCTTTTTGTGCTCCCTGTGATTCTTCCTCGCTGTTGCGTTCATTCAACCACCACCACCCGCCTGCTGCTTCTACTGGAATGTTCTTGGACTTGTGCGGACAAAAAATCGCGTTGCCGTTTCATCTTTTCTTTATTTCTCGTTGACCGATGGGTCTCACACGGGATTTTCATGGATTTTTGCTGTATCGTCACACTGTGCTGGGCTTCCACTCTGCATTTCGTTCACTTTTTATGTTGTTGTTTTTTGTACAACTGCCAATCCATCCTTTCGATGGAAAATGGGAATCAATGGAAAATGATGGCAATGGCCAAATGGACAAACTATACGACAATAATGATAAAATACAATCTTATGATGTTTTGTATGATGCGCAAAATGATATTATCTGATTGAACTGGACACAACAATCTTCTGAAATGGGTGGACATTCTCAACTGACTGGCAATACTGTCAATATTGTATTTTTTCTGTTATTATGATCTTTTTATGGTATTATTATTGTTGTTTGCTCAAATCACAATGATGATCGGGATGCGATGCGATGATGACTCTTGGACCACTTTTCCAATGACATTGTCTACGACCTTCTCTATGTTTGTATGGTAAACGATGATGATCCTTCTCCCCACTTACTCTCTCATCTTTGGCTTGATGCTTTCCACCCGTGACTTCTTCCTGTTTCGTGCCAACGGGTGAATGGCCTCCAGATGGTCTCAACAATGATGGATTTTGCCACCAGTATGAGACCGGATTTTCATCGTGCTGTGATTGATACTATTGCGTATTATGGTTGGAAGAATATCATATACTTCTATCATTCCTATGAAGGTACGTACAAAAACTCTTTATTTATTTTTCTAGTTTTACTATCATGCTCATTATTTTGTCGTTTGCTAGTTTTGTTTACGACATGCTATTATAGTGCTTAGGTATTCGATATTTTTTTGTCAGAGAAAGCATTTCATATGTGAGCATTAACACCATTCTTGATAATAGTCACAAACTTAATGAATCTGCGTGCGCCTGTATTAATCCATTATATAAAAACACATGTACATGTACCTATTTATTAGTAGCGGTTCATACTTATAGAAATGGTCACACTTTTGACCAACACCAATAAACGAAAACAAAGATAATCACAATAATTTTCACTTCTTTGGCAACATTTGAATTGGTTTGGAACTCACAAGAACTTTTGAATACTAAAACCTACTACTAGTGGCTTCCAAACATGTACCAAATCGTTAGAGATGCCTGCATACATTTCAATAGAGAAAATCGTAACCTACAATTTTGGCAAACTTGGAAAAGTCTAGAGCCCAAATCGTACATTCTTATTATTTCATAAAGCCCAGTGGAACGACAGTCGCGCGATGATGATGATAATCAACCATTAGTTCCAATCATGTTAAATTACATTATTTGTGTAGATACCTATGTTTTGTACATGTCTCCAACGCTTGGAAAAACACAAACTTTGTATATTCATATAATATTGTAAAAGTTTAAACAATACAGCTGGTTGCAGGAGTAAAAACAGAGAAAAGACTTAAGCATATCACTTTTCTGTTGACAAGCGAACCCTCCTCCACCTTTCACTTTCCCCATCCTCACGTTCAACGTTGCTACTTCCGCGTTAAACTGTTATTTAAAGTTGCCAAGTGCGGCTTTTCCTACAACGTATTACCCTTACCACTGTTATATAGTCAGCGCTGACATACAAGTACAAGTGCTTTATAAATAGATAGGACAGAAAAAGACACTTATAATAATAATAATAATAGAACACTTCCACAGAGCTAAACACACACACACACATACAGAGAGAGAGAGTCAGAGACAAATACGTTACCATATAATCGTCACAAGCAAAGCATGCAGTTTTTATACACATCTCTTCGTGTAATCTCCCACTCTTGACAACATACATATTCAGCAATGAAGAGAAATCACTGAGTAAGCAAGCGAGAAAAGCGAGTAAGCGAAGGAGAAAAGAGAATACAACTGGGACTCATTTTGAAATCCGGTGTGTTTTCCTTATAATATAACTTATAATGAAAATGAAACGACTTTTTGCCTTTTCCCGGAGAAATTTTACTGTTTTTACCTATGATGCTTTCTTTCTCCATCCACCTTGGCCTACGTACTTTTACATTGCAACATGGTACACTCTATACTATGTGCTAGTACTAGTGCTTAGAAGGAAAGCGTACTTCAACTTTTGGTTAATGTTTGTATTGCACACACAGTTACAACTACTTGCTGGAAATCTAATACTATACATGCATGCACCATGTACATACGCACATGTCATTTCACCGCCACTCGGAGAAACGGAAGCCTGTGTAATATTCATATATATGCTGGTTAAAAAGAATGGAAAACCTTTTCCACCACTTTTCTCTATTTTCTCTCTCTCTTTCTCTCCATCCCTTGTTCCCATTACTATTTCTCTCTGACTTGAGTTAAAATAAAAGTAAGTAAAACTGTGTGTACGTGTGTTGTGAAATGTTTTGAAATAGTCTACTATACACACACAAGCACTGCACTATAATCATAGAAGAATCTCATGCCCACTTGACTCTTAGTTTCCCCCAGCCTTCCTCGCTTTTGAGAATTTAACATGGCAGTTAAAGGACAAAAGCATTAAATACTCATTTAATGATATTGCATTTCATACAGCTAATTTCCCTTTTTCAAATTCCAACCAAACTCCACAAAAAGTTTTCACTTTGAAATTCCATCCTGTCTAAAAAGTACAATCACGGCGGGGCAAAAACATATACCTAGATACACAGTTGAGCTGTCGAGCAACTCTTGTTATATGAATAGTAGTGGCAACAGTAACTAGAAAGTGAGAGGAAAAGTATAAGCGTAAAGAGAGTAGACTGAAGTTGGTCGTCGGCAAATTTTGTGTAAGTAGTGAGCGCTTCTATTGTAATGAAACTTATACACAAAAGTGGTTACCAACTATCGGATATTCAGTTTCACACATACACAACAACACATAAGCAACCAAAATGGTAGTGCTCTTCTCCTTTCTACTACTAATGCTATCAAGTTTTTTTCATATTCATTCCTTCACTTGCTTGCGCTTCCACTAAACAAAAACTTTGTACTCTCAAGGATTCGGCTTGAGATTTTGGGAATTACTTGTTAGCATTTTATAAATAAATACTCGTGTCAAAAATGGTGCGAGGCAAGTCATGACGGCAAACTCGCTCTCTCGCCCTTTCCTCTCCTTCTTTTGCTCCTTTTAAAGTTTTTCGACAAAAGTCATTTGATCTGGTTACCCAGATTTTTTCACTAGAAACTTGTATTATTACGAGCGTATAACTTGTCGCTTTTAAGCTCGCCTGTGGTTTGGGACGCAAGAAAGAAGGAATAAGAATCCTACGCATTTACGTTAGATTAGATTTCATGGTTTTTGCTAAAACATTAGGTGAATTATATACAATGTTGGTGAATACTACTACTACTGGCTCTTAAGATAAGTGTATTAAAATTATTGGATGATTCCTATGTGGTAGTAAAGAATAAGAAAGTTGCAACTGTAAGATTTAAAAGTATGTTGTTGTTATAATACAAGCAATAGAAAGAAGAGCTGCGAATGTAAGAACTGCTCTGCTAGTGAGGGTTACTTAGCTCTACAGAAAATTACATTAAATGTAAAATGGGAATAGGGGAAAAGAGAAAAGGGGCAGAAGGAAATGGACAGTAGCAGGAGATTTCCAGACATTTGTGATGTGACAAATTTTAACTATTTCTTCTTCTTTCTCTCTACAAGCAGCAGCAGCTAGGAAATAAAGCTGTACTTTCTTATTCTTGTAGATTTCTAAACAGCCATTATATTTCTCGCACAGCTTTTTCTAATATGAACGACTTTCCCATGGGTTGAAAGCAGTGTAAAAAAAACTAAAGAGCAACACGCAAGTTTCCAAAATTAAGCTTAAGAAAACGCAGCATAAAAGTATAAACGTTTGCATTTAATACAATAATAAAGCGAATGAAAAAGAAGGTCGGAAATACCCCTGTATACGTATTATTGTTTTATTTTTTTATTTTTCTCTGATAAAAAGCAATGTGTCTTCTGCCATTCTCCTGCGCGTGTGTATTTGTGTGACGCTGTAGTGGTTAGTCTTTCTTCTTGTGTTTCTCATACACACATAAAGAATGTTTTTAGCCTTTCCAAACATAAGGAAATCTTTGTATTTATTTTGTTAAGCCTTTTACTCTCTTTACTTTCCACATCTGATTCCTTGACAGGAGATCCTTTTCTATGCCTTATATTTTTTTGTGCGTAAACACTTCTCCAGGAAAAGGCTACTTGTTCTGCGGTGGAGTACGCTTATTTTTTCCGAGATGTGAGCAAGATAGAGGTATTGTATCTAGAGAGCCCTTATTATTTTCCCAGAGTAAAAAAGGAAATCTAAAATCCAAAGAAGAATAAAAAACGTAATCGGGGTTGGTACTGCCTTTCCCTTGCCCTCGTCTTGTTCTCCGGTCACCAGTTTGTTTAACTTAAAGCAAATCTTGTCTGTTGTTGTAAATAGCTGCCTATATCATTAAGTGACATTGGCTTTCTCTATCCTACTATTCTTGGATATGTATATACAACATTTTATCTGATGTATGGGTTTGCTCACTACGCGATACAGTTAGTAAAATGGATGTGGTGGTTGGCTGTATCGCTTTTATATATTATTATAAGGCATGGGAATATTTGTCAACGTTTGAGTCTTGTCCCTGTCCCATTTTGTCTTCGTCTTTTTGTATCAGTATTCATGGGAGGATGGACGCACTGAGCTAAAAGTCTCAGGAAAGACGAAGAAAAAGAGAAAGAATAGCAAGCAAGAGACAAAGACGAAGGCACACTACATAACAAAAGCAATGGAAACAAGAAATATGTGTATGGGCTTCTCGTTGTTGCGTTGGTTGAGCAAACCAACGGCAGAATGAGAGTGTGTTTCTGTGTCTGGTTGCCGTCGTCTTTGGTTGTAGCTTTTTGCGGTGATAAGTAGTTCAGTCCAGTCCAGCACCACCATTAGAGTCTCCATTCTCCATTGTTAAGTCTGTGCAGACGACGATCACTTTCTAATGGGAGGACACACTCCAAGTTTGACTGGAAAGACGGAAAGTTAGAAAAATAGAGGAGGAAACGTATCGTAAACTGTCTCGGTTCCTTGATTCCACTTTCCCGTGTAATTTCTTTCTTCTCTCTTTCTCTCTCTCGTTCTCTGTCAGATTACAATTTTTTGTACCCTTTTTATTCTATTTACTATTGGGTCTATCAACCAAGCCAGAGTTGTTAGTAGGTATAGCAGTACATAAGAAAGGGTTGTTACTGTTGTTGCACGCAACAGCATATTATTCGGTCAGTGTTTTGATGTCCAATCTTGATGTGTTGTATACACATTGCCCACTTGATTCGCATGTGATCTTCTTGTATCTAAGATCCTCTTTTATTGAGCCAACAAAGAGAAAAGAAAAACAGAGGAATCAAGAGTACGTCAATGTTATCAACTTATGCACTTTGCCGTTCCTAGATGCTAAAAACAGATTTAGGCACATTGCTAAAAAGGACTTTTGATGAGCATCATTCCAGTGAGGCGAAAATGCTATGGTGCTCTCTCAGTAGATATATCTTTCCATGCTGCTTCTTCTCAAGGCTACAGAAATCTAGTGAATATAATGACAACTTGGTTGACATCACAAAAAGCGGAAAAACTTGGACTCAAGTCTGGCAAAAAAATAAACGCGACGCTTTACTCTCAACCAGCTTGAATGTGTAAGAGTAAATACAACACTGAATAAAATAGTCATCTCGCCGTCGCTTCATTCTTGTTCCGATATTTTCAGTCCGAGTGAAATTACTCCTTGTCCTCTTGCCATCATTGTCAGATGAAAATGAGAAGTCATTTCAAAACTTACAAAGAGATACCTACAAACTCCCAACACATCTCCGAGAAATGCACAAAAGTTTTTCCCTTGCCACTTCATATATTTCTGTATATAGCGCTTCGTGATATTTACACAGCTCACATATCATCACTATTATTACGATTACTATTATGGAGCTCGTCTTATTTTTGAAAAGGGTTCCTATTGTAGTATTGTGTGCGATTTCGAGATGCTGCCGCATGCGGCGTTTCTTACTTACGACAACGAGTTTCGTTTACTTTTTCCTCGAATAATAGACTAGAAGCTATTATGGCTTCTTGCCATTTCTTTTTGGAAGGTATCTGATCGAGAAGAGGAGAACCTAGACGAAAAAAAAAACTTGGTAAGGGTTATAGCAGAAGGTTATCTCGGTGTAAGTGTAATAATATGGATATATGTGCGACTAAATGCAGTATGTAGTGTGTGTACTCACTTTTATGTAACTTGTCTTTTTTGGTGTGTTTTGGTATCAAGCAAAAATATCGGTTGGTGTATTGTAGTTGGTAGGAAAACAACACTAAATACGCATCGATGGTGTTTTCTCGCAAAACATAAATGTGGGTGCGTAACCCAGATTTCACATTCAATTTGATTCTTGTTTTCTGCTGACTACAATACCAACAACGGCAGACACTGAGGCATTCCTTGCTTCTTGAGAAACAGAATAGCAGTATGTATAACATTTTCTTTCCTGTAAGTATGGTATTGACTACCGGCCAAAATTGGGAATTGGCTGTGAAAAAAGATATAGATTGGAATAATATTGGAAAGGGATTGCGGCATGGGTTTGACGGAGTAAGAAAGCCTCTTTCTCTATTATTTTTTACGAAACCTTATAAATGGGTTTGCGTGCTTTTTTTGGTATTACATATCGCAAACGTACTCCATGACTTTGTGTGTAGAAGCACCATGTGTTCTCCAACAAAATGTCAATCGTGATCTTTTTACAATGAAAACACAATCATGTGATTAGACTTGAGAAGTCAAGTAGAAGATATATATGCTTGTTTATTTATTCTGCTCAGAAAACGCAATAATGAAGTAAAAGTTGAAAAGGGTGGACGTGCAATTTTGTGCGAATTGAAAGCATACGAAAAACAAAAAAGCTCTTATTTTGTGAGCTAGCCAGGCCAAAGGGAATTGACTTGTGATGGGTTTAGTTTTACAGTAAACAAAATGTTTTTGCGGGTTGAATTGTAATGCCAAAATGGTGCGACAAAAGTACAATAAAAATATAGAGAATTTTTATAAACGTAAAAATTGTGAAAATGGCAACCTTTTAAAAGCCTGGGTGAAGGAAGAAATTTTTTAAACTAAACTTAACAAAAACTTATATACCTTTAGCAGAATGTACACAAGCTACATGTTGAAAAAGATTAATGGGTCCCGTAATTGATTTATGGTGGTTGGGTTCTTTTGTTTCTCTTTTTGTATTTTTTATTGTCAACCAAAAATCCCTCTATTTAGTCCATTTGGGTTTAAGGAACACTATGGTGTAAAACTATATAAAAGAGACTCTAAATGTAATCACTTGCTTTATTTTGGTTTGATTCTCGATTTCACAGTCTGACATAATAGCAAGTATGTCGATTGAGTTTCCTGCTAGTGGTTCTTATTTTTTCGATGAACATTACACTACGTTTATAAATATTTACACTGCTATGCCAGGCGGAAATAAAGTGGGCATTATGATACACTTTTGTGAAATAAAGTATAGGTATATGCAGCAATTTATATGGCTTAGCTATAAAAAGCCGAAAATGAGCAAACAAACATTAAAGAAGGCATATAACACGTTTTTCACCCATATCAGGTGAAAAGTTCCACTTGCTCATTTTCCTCCTCGTTCCCCTCCCATTTCCTGCACATTTTGCTTTTCTATCTTTGCTCCTCTCAGATTTCAATCAATTCCGCGGGGCTGCTGCCACAACTGTTCATGCTGCTGGCAAAAAAGCCAGCTAAAGTTGTAGACATCATTAGTGAGGAGTGATAGAAGCATCACGAAGCAAGTGTGGTGGCATGCTAGAGTCCAGCCCACCCTCGATTCGTATCTGGTTTCAGCTTACAGTCTGTAGAGCGTATTTCCTATGTGCATAAATCCAAATAGTTGACATCCGACTTAGGCCGCGAAATTATTGGTTCTCCCTCTCAGTACACCTATTTTCCGCACTTCCTCTTCTGTGCGTATAATTGAGTTTTATATCGAGTTACAATTACAATAACATGTGACAATTTACATAACCAAACATGTGCATGTGTCATAACATCAAACGAGCAACATTGTTATTTTTACACCACTTTTACTCTGATTTTTCATTCATTCATACTGCTGGCTGGCGACACAAATTACAAGTCAAGCTAATTGTTCCGACAAAGTAATTTATTCAGAGTGGCTCAGAGTCAGTAGTGCTTTCAGCTAAAGTGATTCATACTTTGTTTTACTGGAAAGTACAAAGGAAAATATGATGCTAGGTGTAGCATAATAGTAAAAACAATTTGAAAAGTTTCCGTCAAGAAACACTTACCTTAAAGCATTCTGATGACAAATACGACATCAGTATTACCATCATAACTTTTATCAACAGCCACATTCAAGATGAGGGGAAAAGTTGATGTAGACAGTGTAGACCTTCTTTTCTAAGCATGTCGGAACATTTTCCTTACAGAGGGGAGCTAACAAGTATAGAGGAGTAAATGAGGGATGGATTAATACAAAAGATGCACTTGTGAAACATCACATCTATTTAACTAAAACTGCAGCCTCCTAGTTTGAGTAGTAGTGTTGCCTGCCTTCTTCGAGGTTTGCACTTGTCCTTTTCTTTAAGCCGTCAACTGAGAAACCGTTGGAGTAATAGCCTTGTCTTACCTGCATTTACATTTTTATATACAACAAAGCACCCTGGGAAGCCGACAAAATGGAGAAAAGCCGGTGTGCCTAAGGGATACGTGAATAGCAACAAATTGTCATCAAGATGAAAGATCTATTCTCCTCTAAATAGCTTGTATGTCTATACGTCTATCTGCCTGTTACTCAACTAATGCGTAATAATTTTTCTCCAGAGAAAGCCCCATCATCATTTCCATCCACTTGTCTGCCTTGCTAGTAGATTGCATTTAGTGAAAATATATACCTTTGCATAATGGCAGTAAACGCATCAACTCCTCTTGTCAAAATGAGTTCCTTTGGCAGTTGTTGACTGAAATACAAAGAAAGCACATTCACAGACAGGGAAAGCTGCTCCGCTTCAGATAAAAGTTTAAGGTATGGAGACGACAGCGTGGCACGGGCGGCAAGCAACGGCAAGTCTTTACCATTACGTATAATAGCTTCTTTTCTTAAACGCGTACAACAAAACAATTTTTGATGTTTCTTGCTGCTTCTGACGACTATGCGTCTTCGCCTTGCCTAACAAAGTGGCTTTCACTTAAAGCTTCCAATTTTATTTACGGCTGATGACTGGGGAAAAAGTAATATTAAAAAGAGTTGGGATGATGATGATAATCATCATCACCAAGATGAGAATGGTTGTGTCGTAGTTTTGTTCCAGTTGCTGGGACATGTGCAAAGAAGAAAAAATGATGAAAAAGTGTGGCAGCATAATAAGTGTTTGTGCTGGTAAAACTTCCCGTCCGCCTTCGACGGGGAGTCAAGATGAGAAACCAACCGTGCTAGGTAAAGTGACATCAATATAATGATTCACAACAATATAAGCAAGTTGAAATGCAATTGCATAGTGTGTGTGTAGTACTTAATATGCATACACACCAAAACTAAAGCTTTTACCATTTTATTCATGCTGCCTTGCATATCAAACGTCTTCCATAGTATATCCAACTGGTTGACAACGCACACAGAGTAAAAGCAGAGCAGCTGTATATGGTGCTGGTAACAAAGAAAGAACAAATGAAATAACTTTTATTAGTTAACTTCCACTATACTTTGCTAGCATTTTCAACAGCAGTAGACAAACTACATAACTGCTAGGTTTTTGCCCTTTTACGTATGTCTCCCCAAAAATCACATACTCAGCTTTTACTGTAAGCTCACTGGCGTTTGCTTTTTGCTATACTGAAGTCTTGTATAACAGTTTGCTAAAGCACACCAAGAGATAATCTAAAAATCCCACAAGGTGTAAAATGAGTGGAAAACGTGCAGAGAGGATGAATGGGAGAGGTGTGGAAACAGCAGCAGCAGTTTGGGATAAAGCGGAGAAAATGTGCTGATGAGAGAGGAGGAAGTCACATATACATACATTAGCGGACACACATATACAAGAGCAAGCTAAAGTGGGAGATTGGAGACGAAAAAAGGGGGAGAAAATGGTTGGCAAGCAAGAGTGATGGATAGACAGGCAGAAACCACGTCACCATCCAGATAGAGCACATATTAGGAAAAAAGAAGAGCCAGGTACACGAAAAAGGAAATGTACAAAAACGTTTAGTGGTAAATCGGGGGAAAACGGTGGTTGGAAAGCATTGCATTGAGTATTTTCTCTTTTTCTCCAATTTTTCAGCTTTTACTTTTTTCCTTTCGCTTATCCGACCACGTATACAAAATTTTACCCACACGTTCATGCCAAAGAGAAAAAAGCAGAACAACAACACTAATGGGAAAATGCATCCATTCTTTAAGGTTGTTACACGTGGTAAAAGTCGTATTACGAGCTGACTACGACGATGGCAGAGTTGGTTTTGTGCTTTCTTCCCCTGTTCACTAGTGTCTTAAACATGTCATTTTGTTGATAGGATACTGTTATTTGGCTAGTTGTTCTTGATCGTTTGAAGGCCATTGGAGCAGATGTATCTTTAAATATTTATACTTGAGTGCAGATCCCTAACGGCTTCTATTTTCTCAAAGGAAATGCGTTCCTTGCTCTGCTTTTGTTTTCTTTTCTCATGCCAGTACCTATAAATTCGAGTAAAGAAATGGTCTGATGCCAAGTGTGTTGGTCTCATCATTTTACCAATTCTTTTGTTTGAACTTGAAACCAGAGACGAGAGATACGGGGATTATACTACTTCTTATTTTAGAAACAGTATTAATCGTCAGCAATTCAATTTTTGCTGCTACACTGAAAATTTGAACCAAATCAAAAGTCAGGCTAAGTTGTCTTTTTAGCCCATCATATCTACTCCAACTTTGGATATAGTTTGGTAGTATGTTATTCCTCCTGACTAAAGAAAAACCAGCTAAACCAGATTTAAGCTTGTTTACTGACTTATGCACTTCTAGTTCTGTATTGATAGTGTAATCAAATAATTGATGATGGTCTTTGTGCAAAAAAAACACTTTTACTTATACATAGTAAAGAATCTATAAGACATACAGATACTGAACGTAAAGTTATTTTTGGATGAAACTCTGGGGCATTTCATGGTTTTCTGTTTTCTTCTAGCTTATATAGAAATCTTTTAGCATGCCCTCTGATCTTGTGAATTTAGCTATCCTGAAATTCTTTAACAAAAACCAACCTAAATGCTCCCTACGTCTTATTCTTGGCCATGAGATCCGCCATCCTGCCAAAACCTTAAATCGCAGGAATGAGCAAGCGTCCAGATTGGTTGGACATATATGGCCTATATTTCAGGCATTTTATCTTCTACTTACACCAATAGTTTATGATATGATATGTGTAGTATGCAGCAGTGATATGGTTGTTACTAAAGGTTTGCCCTCTTACCAACGCTTTCTTCATGTATGTGATGCATTAACTTGAGGATATTTTCTTTTTTGGTGTGGCCAGAAGTATAAACTTTCTACAATATTTTTGCTACCATTAAAATAGAACGATCATGATGTGGGTTTGTTTGGTGGACTTTACGCGTTTTCATCCTTTAACCCTTCCCCACTAGTTTTGTTCCCGTTTAGTGAACACGCAGTCCTTTTCAAACGGGACTAGTCTTGCTAACGTGATTGCGACATAAAACAGGTCAGGCAGCAGGCAAGCATGGAACATCTTTATAAAAATCTTTCTCTTGTCCCGTTTTCTTTAGTATGTTTTAGTATGTTGTTTGCTAGTGGTTTAGGTGAAAAGTAACTACAATTTGGAGGTGAAAGAAAAAAGACCGACGTATCAAGATTTCTTACACTATGAACATACCAAGTAAACAGATACATTTCCATTTTTATGTTGGATAATAGTTGCTTATCGTGAAGTACATATTTATTTGCGTAAAGCAGAAAGTTGCAAAAAGCAAAAGTTCCTACCTAAAGTTCTTAGCGTTATAGGCTTTTACATTTGGTATTGCTGTATTTGCTGTATTTTATATTATGAGGATCCTTTTATCCACCACTACCTAAAAAGTTATCCGTTTTTCTTTTCCACAAGTCACAGGCCAAATACAAAAACATCCAGCGTGCTCCAGACATTTATTTCATTTCCCATGAAACTGAAAACTAGCCTACACCTTAGCTCTTCTATGTTTTAAATTCTCTGTATAAAAATTTCTTACTGGCTGGCCTGTCTATGCAGCAGTATCAGCTCTGCTAGATGAAAAACACGATAGACGATGATGATGATATCTTTGCTGATATGTTACCACTGAAATGTGTAACTTTTTCACTTCAACAAAGTGGTGGGAATCACTGACTGACCAGCGGAAGAAAACGGTGGAGCAAAGCAGCAAAAGGGTCTACTTGGCATAATATGGCATTAATAGCATCACTATCTCATCGTGAAGGGAAACTGGAAACATGGACTTTTTTCATTGAGATGATTGCTCCTTTCCCATCTCTCCTGGGACCTTGTTGTTGGTTCTTTTGATTCTTTCATTACATTTTCAGTAAGATTGCTCCTGTTTCATCAGTAGTACTTTACAACAGACACATACAAATGGCAACCATATACCTATGTTGCATTCAGAGCCATTTTCAAGTTCGTATAATATAATATTATGCTGCCACAACACTGCTATCCTCAACAACATCCCACCACCAACTCTCTGACAGTGTTATATATTATGGCGAGTCGGTTGCCTTACACTCTTTAAACTTAGCTAATGTACCAACAATATTGTGTGTATACCTATACATAATGCATACACATTCATAGATTATAGTAGATTTTATTGCAGCTCATCGTCATCGTCTCCACCACGAGAGCAGTTCAGTAGTAACAAAACTGGGAAAGGGTATGGGTCAAAGGCAACAAAAATGGTATATTGTACAGGAGATCACCGACAAAAACCGGCTCGAGTACTCAACACACAAACTGTTTTCAAGGATTTTTCTATCTTTCTCTCTTTCACTCTCTCTGTGTTTCCCTTTTCTGATGAGGACGATGATCGTTCGCTGAGTGACTACAGGGCAAGCTTTTAATTCCACAAAATGCATGCATCCATCCTAAAGAGTAATTTACAATTTTGTACTCTAGCCAAAAGGAACTCTTGAGTGTAGTGTTTATAGAAAAATACACGACTTTTTACGGGGAGCTTACATAACGGTGGAATTACAAGCCGCATAGCATCCCTTGCCTGGGGAATTCCACTTGTTTTCTCCTCCATTCTCCTTTCGATTACGTACAACTAATTCTCATTAGATTAGTTCTGATGATGGTTCCTGGAAAAAGAAAATCCTCCACAATTCTTTTTCCCTTTTTTATTTCTCCAACCATTTCTGTTTGATCCTCCGTTTAATATAATTATACCAGCTTAATACGTACCTTTATTTCTTTCCGTAAAAACATCAAGATCTCTCAAGCCGCATGACACACGGTATCCATATCCTCTATTTGCCAGTGCTGTCCTCAAACAACTTTTCTTTACAAAGAAATATATATTATACGCTCGTGAAAATAAGTCGATTTTGCGGTGTGGAGAATTGAGGAGAACATGTACTAGTAGCGATGAAGGTGGTGGATAATGGTAAAGAGGAAGGAGGGTGCGTCACTGGCTGCCACCACCACGGTGTAATTACAAAACGCAACAGCAGCAGTCACAGAAATAAGGAGAAAACCACACTGGCAGTTTTTCATTTTGTCCTGGATGACGATGATACTAATGATGATGGTTATTATTACTCGACTTCTTCCCAGGGAATGAAATTTCCTTCTAGCCCAGCAGCTCACTTGTTTCTTTTTGAAAGGAGAACAAGGAGGCAGAGATGGAGAACGAAAAGGGAAAAGAAAGAAGAGTAAAAGACACAACATATTTCTTAATTCTTGATGGTTTCTTTCAAAAAAGTCAAAATGGTTTTAGAGTATTAAATAAAGGTTGAGTTGTGCGAATGAAAGAATTCATTGTAGAGTAATAAAACATCACTGACTCTCCTGCCTTCCTCAACTAGTTTTTCTCCTTAAAAAGACATCTGTAAACTCTTGTAAATAGTGGTTGTTGCACGGGTACATATTTTTCCAAGCTCACATACTTGTACTTCACGTATAAGAAGGCAAGGAAAAGCCCTTCTCTCCTCAAACCTTTTCATTTTATCCTTTTCTTCTTCAAGTAGTTGTAATGCTACTTAAACTTATACAGCATATAATGCATACTGAATTGAAAGTACAATGTTGTGCTTTCTTTTTTGGTTATAGAAGCAGTATTGTAGATTTTTTGTTGTTGGATACAATATTTAGGTTTTGTGTGTGTGCCGAGGAGGGGGTTTTAGTTTGTACCTACGTTTTTCACTAGAAAAGAGAAAAAGGGTAGTTATCCCGGTATATCCTGTAGAAAAGATAAATCTCCGACAACCATAAGAAATTGCTCTAAATCCTTACTAAACTTTGTGTGGTCTTTTTTACCTTTTCGTATTCTATTCTCCCTTTTTTCAACTAGATTCTCTCACGCAACCGTGTTAAAAGCTTGCTTTATATTATACCTTGTAGCAAAAGAGAAGAAAAACAAGTTCTTTCGCAATCTCTTGCATTGTCGTATATTTTAGTAGAAATGAAGTTTTTTATACAAAATCCTGCCCTTTTTTATTCCTCTGCGTTTTATTCTGTCAACACTATGATGGTAGAAGTAATACGAAATAAAAATAATATATTTGATGTATCGAATGCACCATTTATTTGAATAAAGTGCATGTTGTATTTTTTCGCAAGTAAGAATAGTTCCCCCAAAAGGTATAATATGTAGGTTGAAGGTGGATTTCTCTGTTTTAAGCAAACAGCACAAAGTAAAGAAGCTTGTAAAAAAGGAAAAGGTAAGCAAAATCCAGTAGGCATTTTTCTATCTTGCTCCAGTTTGAAACAAGAGTATGCAAAGTAAACGTTCTTAGAATTTGACCGCGGGCACAGTAAACTTAAAAGGTGGCATGGGAGATCTCTGAAAACTTTCTCAGGGTACCGTATCATCGTCCTCGTAGTCGTCATCATCATCATCCTCATATTATCATGCTTGACTGTCTAATGCTTTATAACGTTTTTGGCGTTGCTCTTAAATTACATAGGCAGTCATTCATTCGGTATTTATTCATAGATTTATTCCGACATTTAATGTCCGTGAGGAAGGAAAATGTTTGCCCTTATGTACATCCACACTGCATACAAACTCCACAGTGTTTACACACAAGGCCACTCACAAGACCTGAATCGGGCTCAAGTTCTCACATGGATGAATTCGTTTTGGTTAAAAGAAAGCAAAAAAATGCATATATATTAGTTGTACAAATGGTAGCCGTATAACTTTTTCGTCTTCCTGCATTTTTTCCTAAAGCTTATTCCGGTACGGGGAATGATGAAGGAAACGTAAATCGTGTAGCAAAGTAGTCAGTCAAGTTGCATGGCAGACAGGCCAGCAAAGTAACTTAAGTAAGCAAAAAGAAGAGCAAAAGCAAAGATCTTCTCTGCCGTTTTTGCGCCTTTTCCCCATTCCTCCATATGTTCGTACTTTGTCTGCTTTCTTAACACTTTTTCCAAGTAAACCTTTTGCATTTTATAAAAGACTTTGCCTCTTGCACACACATTTTATTCTTAGAAAAGGACATAATATATCCATATAATGCATTATGTACACGTGAAAATGTGTTCCTTTGGCTATATATCTCTTTACCTACAAAGGCAGCATTACTATTGCAAGAGTAGGCTGTTGGATATGTGTAGCAAGTTTAGTTGGTTGGTTAGTAGGATGGATGAATTCGCTCTTTTTTGGATGCTCCGAGGATTTGCTATGATCCATTAAATATCCATTCTATTTGGGTGTCTCTTTACCCTCCGTTTGCCTCAAGCCATTGAATTCGTTAAAGCCACCTTTGTCAAATGCCATTTGGCTTGACTCCTTCCTTCCCTTTTTCTTTTGAACTTTTTTACACGTTATCCTTTCCTTCTCTAGCTACTTTTACGCGTATATTTCTTACTATATGGAAGGGCTTCACTTTGGTCTTGTACTGTACTTTCGGGCACACATCATATAAATTTTTTCTTGTATTTATTCCATCCCTTCCTTTTCTTCCTTTCCGTATTTTTTTCTTATTTCACTTGAATGGCATATTAGATGTTTAGTTGGTTTTCACTCAGGAGGAGAGGAATGATGCAATATTGGATTGTTATGAGCTGCTGCAGCTGGTCCATGTGCATTCCTTCTCTTTCCCCTGGTGTATAAAGATATTGCACTTGAATGCCCAACGGATTGGATTTACTTAACTTTTATTATGTACTGTTTGTAGCAATAAGGAATTTTCCTCTATCGCACTTGCTTTTATGCTACTAAACCTTTTCTCTTGTCAGCCAACATGATATTAGCAAGAATAGACTAAGTGGCTTTACCCAACAAAAAATATATACCGCTTGGACGGTTCTGGTGAGGAACTAATAAACGAAAGCTTCATTCATCACGAACATGTAGCGAATAATGGGAGAGACGCAGGTTTGATATACCAAACAGGAACAAAAGGCGAGCAAGTTGCAGTAATAGTTTCTCGTTTGAAACGTATATTGCTCTACAGCTCCACAGTATGGCTTCTTTAATGGCAGAAACAGCTTTAAGCTTTTGCCTCTATCAGGCTGAGTTGGACACTGTCCACACACACTCTTACTCTCTTCTTGTGCTTTTTCCTTTTCCTTTCATTGTGCAGTCACACATAAAAAGAATTCACAGACAAGTTCAACGAAATCGTAATTTACCATTGCACTTTTACCACAAAACGTTATTTGAGTTCGTGTGTGAGAATGTGTTTGCAAGCAGGAAATCTGGATGCCGATATTACGAGGAGGGAGGAGGGTGGCGAAAGATAAGATATTTTCATGTTGCCACGTACTTTACGTGATACAAACGGCTCCGAAAAGACAAATATCTAGAGGGTCTCCCTTTCTCACACAGGTTCTTTAGAAAGAGAAAGGGGGAAGCTAGTCAAGGAGGCTATAAAGCAGCGACCAACTTTAACCGGTGGCTGTGGTGGTGGCGTCCTTAGTACACATTTACCAGTATCAAAACCACACCACACACACAAACATTGTTGTACGTACGTGTTTTCTTCCTGCTTACCATCTACAGTATCTCTCCCCCTTTTTCTGATGTGTCCACTTAATGTATGTGAGTGTGGTTTGTAATGGTGACCAGTAATTTGGCCTGACCGGAAGGAAAAAAGGAGAGAAAGGGCAATTCCAAAAATATTAGCGGAGAGAAGTAAATATATCGAGAGCAACGTGATGGCAAGTTGGGACAGTAACCTTTTTTGTTATTGCTTTTAGTATGGCACGAGTCTTTGCAATAAATACCCGCGATTTTCTTCATCGCTCCTTGTACACACTCCAGCCATTACTCTTTTTATCTTGGTTTGTCGCGGTGAAAAGGTAGAAATACAAGGGATGCGGGTTGTTTTCTTTCTCATATCTAAGTAGTCAGAATTGTATGTGACTCTATTCAACCATTCATTTCAAAGTAGTTGACCAGAACAAGCAATGATTTATCCCATCCATATATCATAAACTTGTCATTGGCCAAAGTAAAAGGAGCATTATTAGGAGTTTATCGCGGTATCAACTTGGCTGGACAATAATGCGACTCTGGATGGCAACTAAAGAAGGAAAATTGCTTACCAGACAAATAAGCAATGAAATCGAGGTATTTTTGTATAAAAGAATTATAAAGCCTGCCCTTAATGAATGTATATACATAGGTGTTTACATTTTTTGTAGTTTGTTTAATGGACTTTTTAATGGAACTCGGCTAATAATTAGCTCATTTGGGGTTTTCTCTCCTTTGGGGTTGCCTTTGTGCAGAAAGATTGCCCAATTTATTGATTGCCCAACTAAATGAACTATTAGGGCAAGGCAAAAAAACAGATGAACAGTATGTACATATTTCCTTTATATTTTTGAGAGAGAAAAAAGTTTTTATTTTGCGTGGAAAGAAAAACTCGTTCAAAATCCCGTAAAACTAATTAAACATAATAAAAAGTGGTGGAGGAAGAGTTGTATGTAAAAAATCAAGCAGAATAATAATAATAATGCTGGAAGCCCATTATTATTATTGCTGGCTTTTACCCTTACAAGTTATACAACCAACGAACCATGCATATAAGCCTATTTCTATTACAAAAAATATCTTACAAATACTACCACACTTTTACCAAGAAGCACGTTTTTGCTCAGTGACCGAACCAGAAGAACACACTTTGTTATGCGAGACAAGGAGGGGACTGAAAGCGAAAGCTAGAAGAAGAGCCAGATTACACACGAAGAAAGTAGAAAACTATGAGAAGGAAATCAAGTTTTGAACTTTTTTGAAAAGTTTCTTTTATCCCTCATTTCCTTGGTTCAATGCTGTAGCTCAATGTACATAAGGAAAAGGCATGTATGCTCACAAGTGATTTTTTTCTATTATATGAGAAGAGTGCCGGCGAAATATGCTGGCGTACTTTCACTTTCTCCGAACACGTATTTCTATATACAATATACAAGTTTTATTATATAAAGCATACGCCAAACCACTATTGTACAAGAACGATATAAATGAAAAGGGAGGAAGTATGAGTGATGGAATTATTAGTGTAAAAGAAGAGTTCAAAGCAAACACTTAATTTACACACACAGAAGCGTATACGCCAACACTCTTGTAAACATATTCAAATGAATGGATGGATGATGGTGTTGTAATGGCAAAAGTAGATAGACCAAAGAGATCAGTAGAGCGAAGACAAGAGAAAAAGGCTCAGGATAATAGGCATGTATAAGTGTAGTTTGTATGAATAGAGCCAATGGACATGGCAGGCTAGGCCACACGAATACTCTACCAACTACTAAAACACTCCTTCGTGTAGTAGTGGCCGTGGTATGATCATCATGGCGAAAGTTTATGTAGTTCAACTAAAAACTATACATGCGGACATGGTTTCATTTAAAATGTGCTATTCCTAAATTTTCGTTCAATTCGTTCCTCCGCCACTTTTTTGCTGCTTTCTTCGTCGTCGTCTTTTTGTCTGTGTGTAGTGTAAACACAGTATGTACCTATTCAACTATTCAACTTTGTCTTTAATGCGCTACACTTTTCTTTGGTTAAAAAAGTCTTAAAGGGGTTACGTACATTTTGTGGTAGAAGCATGTAATGTGTGTGTCCGTGTGTAGTTAGCTATTATTGGCCAAAGAGAAAAAAGTGAGCCACTATTTTTAAACAAGTTTTCAACTTTTGAAACGATCAAGAAACAAGAAAGAAGGGCAATGTGTATGGGAATGGGAGAAAGGCTGCGTGAAAACTTTGAAGATATACTGCTGCTGCTTGTTATTTTATGTTGTTGTGTTATGGCATGTTCGACTTTGCCTTGTCCTCCATGGCTGCCTCCGTGATTCTTTTGTGTTTGTTTGCCTATTAGCTTTTTTGTATGCTTGCTTGTTTTTTCTTTCCGCTTCCGAGAAAATCTTAGACTTGTGGCAGATAGTTTGGTAGGGGATGGCTATTGCATCATGTGGTTGTCGAGTGTTCTTGCCCAGCTATTTCTTCTGCTGATTTGTGGTCTGGGTTCTAGATCCGCGCGTCCAGTTCCCGAAATTAGGTTAAACTAATAACTTATGACGTAGCTGTTATGAGTATCAAAGTCATATTTCTTATTTCTTAACTTTCAGCATGAATGCTTTGGATGTATGCTCATGGTTATGCATACAAAATATGTGTGACAACAGTATTTTGCACAACTTTTTAGTTTCTCCTGACATGAAATATAATTAACATAATTTCTAATATCCAATTATTATTATTAATAGACATGATGATGTTATCTTTTATATTCTTGTCTTACCAACCCATATGCCCAGTAATTCTCAATTAATCCACTAACCAGTTTGATGGTTAAGGTGTCTAGATAGATCAACAGCGATGAATTATAGTCCACTGTTAAGTTATGGAATAAAAGATGCTAATATACATAATTACATTAAGAAATTAGAGTCAACAGCCAATATAAAATATCATCCTTGAAGCAT
The DNA here is from genome assembly GCA_029691765.1 of Entomobrya proxima. Taxonomy (NCBI): domain Eukaryota; kingdom Metazoa; phylum Arthropoda; class Collembola; order Entomobryomorpha; family Entomobryidae; genus Entomobrya; species Entomobrya proxima. Next base: position 13,499,388 of record CM056170.1, on the reverse strand, counting down.
AAAAATTAAGTTCGAGGCAGACCTATATAGTGTCCATGTTAATAATCGATTAAAATATATATATATAAATCTTTTTGATATAACGGGGTAGATTATGTCAATTTATACTCTAAAGTACAATGTGCACAGTCATCATTACAATCACAAACACAACGACAAACTGGAAGTAGAGTGGCAACAGCAGCTGTGAAATATGGCATGCTGTCAAGAAATAAAGTGGAAATGTCGATGATGACGGATGAGTTTGTTCCTGGAAGAAAAGGATTTCTTCTGGGATTGGCCCTCCATAATGTACAAAGTAGCTTTTTCAGCGAGTCAATAAAAAAGATCAAATCCAAAAAGTTAAATCTGTTGGTAAAGTAGGCACGCTCAGAAAGTTTTTAAAAACACATACCTTTACAAGAGCAAGTTTATATAAGCGGACTTATATCACACATGAACTTTGTGCATTCTACGAAACGAAACGAAATAGTCTCATACAAAATCCCGGAAATTTGAAATACATACATATTTGTAGAATATTCTCTTTGTCTGTAATTGCGGGGCATTAAAATAATACACTTGACTATATTACGCTCCTTTTTAGCTGTAAACAAGTCATAGGATTTTAATTTTTTTTCTGATGCGGTCGACGGGAACTCTTGCTATTTAAGTAGCACACGTAACCCCCCAAAAAGACAGATAAATTGGAACTTGACTCATTCATGCGGAAATTCTAATAACGTGCACCAACCACAAGTACAAATGCTCCTAAGACACTACTACACACGGCAGCACACATGACATGGTACTAATGCTCCTTCATCGTCTTTTCTGTGTGAGCGGTCGGTAGTTGGTAAGTGAATTGAGCACAAGTTGAACGAAAAAATAGCAGTACAAGCAGCAAACGTTTGCGTACCTACTTTACCGTGCCGTGTCTACATATCAACAAGGGCACCATTTTTATATGTGCACCGCAACAACACACGAATTCTCTCCTGTCACTGCTTACTGACTTACTCTATCCATCAACATCATCATATCATATTTTTCTCCGGAAAGTCACGCATAAAGCATAAAAAGGAAAGCAGGAGGTTGGTTGACTTGAAGGGAAAATGGGAGAATCTCAGAAGGTTGCAAAATGTTTGGTTGAGTAAAAATGGTAGGAAACTTGTATAAAGAACTTTGAAGGAGAATCAGCAAAGAAAGAAGAGAAAATAAAATACATTTTACTGAGAAAAGATGAAATAAATAAGACAAGTTATTTGTTCACACAAGAAAAGCAAAAGAAAATTGATGGTTACATGGTTCTTCTCTTTCCACAATTCACAGAGAGGGAGTTACCACCATGCCTGTGAAAAGCATAAAAGATTTTTTTCAGTAAAGTTATTGTTAAGGAACACCTACCAAAAATTACAAATGGGAGGGCTGGGAGCATTATTGACTTTCCACGGGAAGTCTACCTTTGACACGATTTTGCGTTGAAAATGTTACTGTTTCAAATGAAATCATAAAATGATTGTAATGTTATCATTCTTGCAACTGAACTCATGTTGTCCCGTCGGCCAAATCTTTTTCCATTCAATAGCGACTTTACGAATGGAAAAGTTTGAAAAAAATGAGTCTTAACTTTTGAAAAGATTTCGCTCTGTTGGAGTCATACACTCAGTTTTCAGTTTAGACATGTGTGTGCGCTTTGTGCACATTGTCCTTCACAACAACAGTTCCCTGACTTTTACTAGTAAAAGTTGAAGAAAATGTATACCGAGCGACACAACATGCATCAATAACAAAGTCCGCTTTGCAAACTACTTAAGATTTCCATAACATGAACACAAATCGACAATCTACTTTTAAACACAACTTCCTTGATGCCTTGATTGGTACTGAGACTGTACGCAACTTTGAATTTCCCTTGCACTTTCATACATGAGCCGTAAACTAAAGTATATTTATTTGCTGTAAATACTGATTACAACTTAGTTTTTTCTTTATCCTTTTAACTTCAAACAAAATGAATATCCTCATGCCCGAACTAGTATATAGTGTATTTTATTATGCAATAGTGCAAGAGATAGGATAAAGCCGTCAAAGAAGTCTAAGTTAAAACATCTCTATTGACTTTCTCCCGTTGAGAAGTACAAAATACATATAGCAATTTTCGTTGCTGCACTTTACAAACTTTGCTTTGATTACTGATGCTGATACTGAAACTGAAGTTAAGTAGGTTCGATTGAGAAAACTCCAATGGACGGAGAAGCCACGGATGCTGATGATGCTGTTTGCTTGGATTACTACAAAATCTTTATACAAAGTAACAGTACAGCGTTTCTCGTTCCTTTTTTTGCTCCAAGAGATTCTCTCTCTCAATATATGCTTTCTTCAACACTTTTAGAATGTTACTTTGATATCTAAGCCGCTGTGTTGCCATTTATAAAACTTCTTTGAAAGCAACGAGCAGCAACATATTATATATAATAGCAGCCGGGTTTTTTACTAGCTTTTCCGATCCCCTTTTCTTTGAAGTGCATGTGGCAAGCAATTGGGTAGACTAAAAGAAGAAGACACTAATTCCACGTTTCACCAAACGCAGCCACGAATCTGTACCTCAGGAATCATTACAAATTAGCTTACCTCACACAACCTCCCTTCTCTGATTACTAGTTTTGCTGCAACCAATTCTCTGTTGTCTCTGTATTTTGGAATTCGGGGAATTTTTTACTTGGATAAGCGTTTGGAATCCTTAACGAAGCCAACGCACACATTTTAATAGACTGGAAAAGTTGCAATGTTGATGTGTCTAGTAGATGTAGTAGTAGCCGCAAATTTTCGTAGACAGAAACCGGTTCGTTGTCAAACTTCAGACGTAAACAGTATGCTGATAGGATGTGAAATTCTTTAAAAGATACGTATTCCAACATCTCCCACGCAATCAACGCATGATTCACTTACAATAAATTCTACAGGGAAATGTGTATAATTATCGTTTACTGAAACCGAATGATTCTGTTCCGAGAAAAATGTTAATGTCAGGTGCCTAATAAAATGCTATGTGCGTATTGCGTAGCAGTTTTCAGTTGTAAGCTGGGTTTCATTACTTTTTTTATAAACCAAATTCAGAATCTATTCATATTAACTTCACTAATGGAAAAGTCACATTTATTTTAGCATTACTTTGTGTGCACGTATGAGTTTTAATAACTGAGTAATATATTAAAAAATCATTACTATCTGTCATGTCTATGGTATCGTATTGAAAAGACAAAAATTCTCATCCAAAATTCAGCTGTCAGAGATGTGTCATACTTTTTTTTACAAACGTGTGGAAAAGAAGCTCCTGTCTCCCCACCATTCCTCTACAATAAAATTATTCTCAAAAAGCTTTCTCTTCTCTGACGATGAGTTAGTACGACAACGACTTAACGGTGAAAATCCGTCCATCTTGCTTTTCATCCATGCATTCCAATTTTCCCTTCAAAACATCAGCTTAACCAGAAACCCTACTTTGTTACTACACTAAACTCCTTAGTGCACCTCAGCTTAACGTTCACTGATATTCTAATCAGTATATTATAATATGATAATGACGATGAAGATGATAATGTTATTAAGGAGGATACAAAAAAGGAGTGTGTAGCTCTCACACTCTTTTCTTGTCTCTTTAGTTTTTAAGCTCAAAACTGTAGGTTTTGCAGCAAGCAGCATTTTCTTTGAAACGTAGAAAGATGAAAGCAATAGCGGCAGCACACTGTTTTTATTATTATTATTATTACAACGAAAGGAGAAGAAGAATATTAGGTATGATGGACGACTTCCTGTTCCAAAAATCGCTCCAGCCTTTTCGACTCACTTACTCTTTCATTTCCTCTTTCTTGCACATGACTGCTCTTTCACATCATCCTTACTATCGTCGTCATCATCATTATGATTATAAGTTTACTGCGCATAATAATAACGTTGTATGTACGGTTTTATCGGCATGTGCATCACTAAAGTGATGAAAATGGATTGTTGATTTTGAATCCCAACTTTTCTACCTACTCCTTATTTAGTATTCATGCGTAAATATGAGCACTAGCTGCTATGAATATGAATGTTTCGGGATGGATATTGATGGTACAAAATGTTGATGGTAGTATATGGTAGTATATAGCTAACTTTGTAGAATAACTTGTAATATAAAGCTTTGCACAATTTTTTTCATGTTTGGCTGTCTACTAGTACTAGCTATAGCAGTACACGTAAGTGCCTCCTACAGAAGCATAGGCTAATGGCTTCCACATGAAAGAATAATTTGGACTCTTGAAGATTCAATGCATCGTAATCAAGAGCTTCTGATCATGTTAATGATTACATGAAAATCCCTTTAAACTAGACGCGTAATTGGTAGTCGGTGATTGAACCCTTAACAAGATGAATGCTATCAAAGTGTATTATAGAATAAGTGGTCTGTCTGAGTATTGAGCAAAAACCGAGCATATTTCCGATTTAAATGATCAGGTTTGAATACTTTATATATTATCCGTAGAACATTTCCCCAGAAAAACGTATTCCATTTTGTCATCAAAAAAGAAGTTGTTCACCCATGCATAGCGTAGTGGAATACTTAACATAATTATCATTTTTCAATTCAACCCTTATAAGGCAGTATTTTTAAACATAAAATGAAGCAAAACATTTTTTGGGAATTTCCTTCAAAATCCCAACAAACGACAAATAATACATATAAAACAATTTTTTAAACAAGATTGCCTCTTTCTTAAGTTTTATTAGGCTTATTAGAACACCAACATCTTTCTACTTTTTTTATTCACTTTTCTGCCTATATATCCTGATATCTGGAAAATGCCACGTGTTTTTGGTGCATTCAATGTGACTAACGGAAAACTTACAAAGCAGTTTGCTCAGAGAAACAGAAGGGGAAAGAGATTTTATGCAATCTTTTAGAAGAAGAAAATTCTAGCCAGCCTACTTTTCTGATCCTATTTCTCATTCAGTTATTTTTCACTCTTGGGACTAGACACTCAGCGGCTAAGAAGGAGGAAGAGAAAGAATGATGCATCAAAAATGTATTCATTTTTTACAACATACAAATAACATGAACACGATGAAGAGAAAAAAGTTCACAAAGAGATTTTATCCCGCTGCTCCGTGTTACATTTCTCTTTTGTTCAACGACAGAAGAGGAAGGAGTACATAATGTTTGCATTACTAACATTTGAACATTTTCTTTCATTCTTTCCGCATTATAATATGCCACCACCACCATCCCTACTACATTCTGCTGTTTGTAAAAGTCAGGTGCTTTGTTATAGTTATTATGTTGTTGCGGACGTACACACACGTACAAGGACTAAGGTGCACCGCATGGTGTCTTGTTCAGAAGGATCGAACAAAATATGCACTTGAATGAACCATACGGGAATTTCTTCCATTGCGGATTGCGTAAGTAGAGTGTATAGTCATCATGAAATGCATAAACTTGAATGCAAAAAAACACGTTTTTTATCCCGTTTCCCGGAATCTTTCTCGTAGTCTTCCTCCATGTCATGTTGTATGAACTCAACATTTCATTTCATAATTCATATGAAGATTCTATTCCTTTTGTGTCCTTCGAACAAATGATAATATTTTTGCTTACAAAATATACATATTGCACAACTCAACTCATATTTCTGCAACCTTGTAGCTTGTGTACCAAGAGGGAATAGTAAAAAGTGGTTTTTTTCCGTTGAGCAGATGATACCTACCAAAATGTATGAGCCTCACCAAATAAATGTAAAAGCTATATCACCAACTCGATCTTCCGCCAAACATGCCCACAAACTACATTACAGACAGACAATGTAAGAAAAAAGACCATTGTGTTTTTTGTGAAAAAATAATATGCACTCATGCATATATATTAAATGCATACTGGAATGGAAGGGCAGACGCTGTAAAAAGTGAATTAGGAATTTGCTTTCAAATGCTTTTTGCTCAGTGTACATATATTTGCCAAGAATAAAGCTCCAGTAGCACCAGCGATGGTATTATAGTAGTGACAGTCAAGTACATTAAGTCAACTCATTGGAAAAGGTCGTACAGTGAAAACAACGTATGGGTGAGTGGGTTGGCTGAGCTTCTTGATGGTAGTGGGTAGTAAATATATAGTTTGCCAATGCATGTAAAAGTAAAAACTGCTGGTTGGCTCGCACTGCACTTTATATGATAATATTCAAGCTCTGATCTTTAAATTTTCAGAATAAAAGGCAGAAGGCGAAAATGGCTATAAGAAATAAGGAGAGAAAAAGAAAGGAAGAGAGTGTAAGTTTAAAAGTGAAGTGAAACTGTCCGTCTGTCTATTTCTTGACGTTGAGTGAACAAGTTAGAAAGAATCGAGAGATGCTACAGCACTATATTATTATGACGATCATATTATATCGTATTCGTACAGCTTTTCTGGGAAAATAGATAGAGAAAAAACAAGGTATGAAGTGAACACGTACGTGGATAGAAAAGTAGCTGGAGAGTGAGTTTGAAAGTGGGAGATGTGAAGAAAAACTGCGAAAAGAAGCGAATACAGTGATGTGGTGGAGAGTATTCTGTAGTTCGACTTGCTTTTTATGGAAGACAGGAAAACCCATTTACAATATTTCAATTTCTTGAGGCATGATTGAGAATTCTGATGGGAAAGCTGTGAACATCCGTAGGGACTCTTTGATAGAAGGTGTAGAAAATACGTTATGAGCGATAACCTGCTTCCTTTTCTATCGAAATGCATACATAGGCACATATCAACTCTGCGTGTTGTTGTTCCTCCTAGTATATAGATACAAAAGAAAGCTGATAGATACTGTTACGTTTTTTGTATTAAAAGTGTACTACGTGTTTTGTCTGTGGAACACCAACCGACAGAAAAAATATAAAGAAGGCATACTGTTGATAGGGCGAGGGAAGGAAAAAGGCGAAAAGATAGATTGGACGGGAAACAAGCATGACTTGGCGGAGAGTCTTTTGTTATGTTCCGTGTGTATTATAAGTGTGCGACTATCGACTTGTGATCTGTTGGCGGGTGAGAGAGAAAACTGATGTTCTCTTTGAGAAGATGATATGATGATGATGCTCCACGAATAGAGATGATGATATTGATGACGTTTATGAAACAATGGTTATTGCCAGATATTCATCTTGTTTTATATGGTCAAAGCAATCCCTTTTATTACGGGGCATATCAAAAGCTGGTCAACCGAAACAAAATAAATGTGGAGGAACAAACCGATAAGTAATTTGCTGATGTCGCTGTGCATCTTTGAGACTGTCTCGTTTTGTGCAGGGCTGTCTAAAATGCATGTTGAGTTGAGCATGAAAAATTATCTCAACAGAAAAAGGCAACAATTTTTTTTGTGCTTTTCATCGAATGCAAATTAAGTAATCTTACATAACACCAGTTGACGTGTGGGATGGACATTCAGCTTTTTTCAGAGATTGGAAAAGTTTATTTCATTTAATTTTGTCAACTTATCGAGAGGCAGACAGCTTACGGTAATACAAGTTACACACGCACACACACACACACGGCCAACCAATTTTGTTTTCTTTCAATAACTTTTTTCTCTTTACTTTCTGTCTCTCTTACAAACTCGCATGTTTACTCGTGCATTTGAAAAGAACCAGAGAAAAAAGGGAAAAAAGTCATCATGTGAAAAAGTGTAACGATTGTGGGAGAAATCAGTGTAAAAAGCTAGCAAGTGTTGGGGAGTTGAAGCAGTTACCGTATCGCAGAGTCAGTATAAACGCTAAAAGTTTAACTAGTCATGTTTGTGTGCAAATAGCGTTGAGTTTATAATAACAAAAAGGCCACTATATATTCACATATGACATGTAGTGGAAAGTGGTGGTAATACATATAACATAATTGCGGCTGTATTTTTATAGCCGGCCTGTGCAGTATATACATTATACACACTAACATAGGTATTCCCCGAATTACATAAAAGCAAAAGGATGCATGTGAAAAATCACATCATAGTAACACATATGTGGGATTTGTTTGATCATTCTACCACACTTTTTTCATTCCAATCTTCATGCTCCGCTTTCTCTCACTTGATCATTCACATGCATCCCTAAGTTCGTATATAAGGATTACTACTTCTTTTCACGGATTTTCTCTTTTTTCACTGAAGACATCAAACAGATATCATTTCCGTGCATCATGGAACAACACAAACGAATCCTTACCACCACGCCACTACTTTTCTCACTCTGTTTGTTTTTTTGGGTAGGAAAACTACTATTTTAATGTACATGCCTACTACAATATATCTTTATTATATACCAACATTCCCACACCACCAAACAGCATTTCCACTCCCCAGTGATCTCACTTGTTTAGAATTTGTACGGTTCTCCTCCCCATCTTCCTCTCTTTGATCAACATTAAACAATTTTTGTGCGTTGTTACTACTAACAAGTTGGTGCAATAACTGCTGTTTTGCATGGCACAATGATGACTAGTTTAAACAAACCCAAGTATGGCTTGAGTAGTACAATAGATGATGTTTACAAAACAGTAACGTTATACCAGCAAGCACGTAAAAAGCCAACAATATCATTGCTGAAAGAGAACGTATAGTAAGAGGAATGATTAGTAGAGAAAAGTGGATCGATGTGTGTAGGCGGAATGAAAAGACAAAAAGAGCAATCATATCAACAATAAGTACCTTGAAAAGATGAGCTTACCCATTCCTGCTAAATATAGCTGCTTTGATTTCAGTGAAAAACTACAAGTTATGTAACAACCAATACACGCTACAAGATTGGTAGGAATGTAGCAGCAATGCGTATTTATGTGCAGAGGCATAATAATATCAAACAGCAAACAATTCAACTAAATGCCGGATTAAATCAGAGAAGTTTCTGCGATATTATCGCTTCTCGTAAGGTACTGCAAGCATTATTAGCTGTCACTTCAGCATTGTTTATATGGAAGGTCAGCTCAGCAGTTTCCTCAAACAGACGGAATCATCCATCCGCTAAAGTTTCTAAAGCACATATTATTATTACATTTTTTCCAAGAATTGCTATTGTTTGGTGATACGCTTGGATAGGTACACCATGTGCAGATAAAACCACACACGCACACAAACACATATGAGAACGGGAATGATTTCTGGATTCTCGCTACTATTACTACTAGTTTTATAGAGATCGTACACTTTGGTTCCATTGGACGCTTGCAACTGACTCATGCAAAGGATAAACAGGCATTTATTTATACAGGAGATTCGGGGAAATCAGATGGATACTCACACATGACGACCACCATTTGGGTCCATTTTCCGTTTTTATTTGCCACGAGAATGGGGTAAACGACACAATTGCGTGTGAGATATGGTGAAATATGTACCAAACTAGGGGAAGACAATATGAGTATCTTTCCTCAATCTCTTTGGCCGGCAAACAATATCATTTGCTTTTGCACACATAGATTTCTTTTATATTGGAAAACCTAAAACAACAATATATTTACCTTCTAAAGTCTAATTTCTTAGTAATATCATCATGGTGTTGCTATAAATGACTGTCTAGAATGATGGCATTCAAAAAGTGGAGAACTGTGACTGTACATGTTTGTAAATACGTTTTCTCTATTTTTGTCACTTATTGTACGCTCACATTAAATCCGGTCTCCGCAATTCTCATAATATCCTTTACCTACTTGCATTCCTCTACCAAGTTTCCTACAACAATAATACTTTTTATTACCATGTACATACCATGCACCCACAACGAGAAATTACGTATTTTACGCAAAAGCTTTTCCACTCTCCAACGTTTCTACTTTAGATTCTCTGAAACAGCTGCAGTCAAGATAGTCGTTGTTGTGATTTGCAGTAATTCTTGATGATGCCGTTTCCTTAGATTACCACCACTACAACTGCCAATAAGCCATTGAAATTGTTGCTGCCGGTCCGTCTAGTGTCGGATGCTGCTATCATTCTACACTATACAACGTCATCTATGCCACAAACACAAAAGAAGCCACTATCAAAACACATTTAGAGAGACCAGACCAGAAATAATGCATCATATCCTTACAGCGCACCATATCACACCATTTATTATTGCTTTCATTGTTTCTGGTAGTAAAGAGATGCACTCTTCTTGAACACATAACCAAGTGCGTATTTTCAAGATTTTGTGAAGTTAGCGAAGAACGACAACGTAAAACAAAGTAAATACTGCTATAACATGTGGTTCAAATACACTAAAGCGCAGAGAAAGAGGCTCATGAACAGCTTCCATGTCTTCAACTTATCGAAAGGAGAGATTAAATGCAGACAGTAAAATATAATTCTTGAGCTCACATCATTCCATTTATATCACAACAACTTTCATCTCAGCATAATACAATAATACAATGTTCCGATGTGAACGCGCTTTCAAAACAGCCGAGAAAGCAATAAAAACGTATTTCTTTTTGCGTAAGACTACTAAAAATAAATACAGCCATATAAACCACTAACTGATGCTACAGGAATAAGTATTGCTTAAAGGTTTGGTTGCTGTCAATATATTTTATGATTTCTTTTACGTTTTATACTACACAAAAATAAACAAGTCTTGTGTTGAATGATAAGGATACGGATGTATTGAAAAAAGCGGCACACAATGCAATACAATAAGAAATAAGTCTCGCCGACTTTAGTCAATCAAGTAGCAAGAGAAAGACAGACGGGAACAAGTAAGAAGCCGCAACAACCTATAAAAAGAGAAATTATGGTGCATAAACCGAATTAGCTTTTTCCCTTTTCTTCCTCAATATATTTCATGTTTGTTGATGCTTTTATCCCAAAGCGTTTTTATAAACTTCTTGCTTTTCCTGTTAAAGGCCGTAACAAAGAGAAAGGGAGAGAAAAAAGAGGAAAAACACTTTATTTGGAGTTATAGCATACTGGGATTGTACCACAGTACCACACAACCAGTAGTCCACAGCAATATTCACTTCTAATATATTTTCAAGGACATGTCATAAACGTACTTTTATTCTAACTTGTCAAGTTGAAGATGGCTGAATAATATTACAGCCTAGTGGCACTCCGTTTGGTGGAATGAGTTGCAAGAGGAGAAAAAACCGAATGGTGGAAATGATAGTGGTGGCGGTTGTAAGACGATGGTACAGACAGAATATTTTCCCCCTTCTTCCAAGAAAAAAGAAGAAAAGAGATGAAGTATGAAGTGATATTACCAACAACAATGCAGTAGTACTGTTACAGTTATTGTTAAAAAAGCAGAGTAGCAGCTACCCGTGTCATTTACTTTTGCTGCACATATTTTTTGGGGCGATGATGAGCCCTACCCCGAGTTGCCAGCAGTGGTGATGATGATGGCACCATGTTGCTTTGAGCTTTTCTTTTTGTCAGTATAGTATTTACTTTTACTTTTCTTACTTTCACTTTATGAAATAAACAAGAAAAAGCGGAAGCGACAATGGAGTTAGGAAGATGAAAAACCAAAAAGGGAGAAATACATGAAAAAGAGCATCTGAATTCAGAATGAAAATGCCAGTAAGTAAACCAAGGCATGTCTCGAAAGAAAAAGAGGGAATGAAGGGGAAATGCATTCTGGAAGCGTGATGACGTAAAGAATAAAATCTTATGATATGCTTTTCTCTTTTTTTCAACTTCAGAAAAATGTGTAAGCTTTTTCCATTTTAATGTTCATATCCATCGTTATTTTCAAGGACTTTTGCTGCACTAGTCAGAAACAAGAAGCTTATTTCTTTGGTATGATGATAGTTTTGGTATCATCGTCAAAAGCAGAATTGCAAGTTTAATGCAATACTTTCAACGTGTTATCATGATTTCTGGGATTGCTCTTTCTACTACAACTATTTACTACCAATGCTGATAATGATGGTTTCGCGGTGATGTTCTTCGTCTTCATCGCTTTTACACATACTACCCTGGTTTGTTGTTTAGTTTTTACTTTGAAAAAAGAGAAAAGTAGAGTAAAAGAATAAAAGGAACATAGGAAGGAAAAAAGAATGAGTAAAAACTGGAATTTCCCAAAAGGGCTGAAACGGAAAGAATTGAAAAGCGGAAAGCAAGTAGTTTTCTTGGTCTTTGTTGTTAGATCTGTGTCTGACATGGCAAAAATCTATTCTTTACACAAAGTACAGAGATAAAGAATAATATATAATCCGTGTTAGATTGCCAACAATAATACCATGTCATATGCCATCCAAAATCGCAGCCTGCATGCATGTATAAGGAATACACACATGTGTAGGTATGCATTGTTTTAATCAGCTTTCAGAAAAGTAACTTTCAGACGTTAAATTAGAAGTAAACATTTTGTGTTTAACGCTTTTTCAGGCGAGGAAGCATATTTTATGCAGTTATTCAAATATACCGATTGGTAGAACAAATCACTACTACACTTACAAATATCCCATAGACCATAGATTTGCTTGTTTTAGACAAAAGAAAAAAGAAATGACAGTTGCCGGCAAAAGCTACTTTTGTGGAAACTGCAAAAACTCCGGCTGCTGGCTTCCTTTTTGTTTCACATGGAGTTATAAACATGAATATTGATGCAAAAGTCATGTATGACTGTAGGACAGTTTTACTAAACAAAATTGTTTACCTAAATCACATAATATTTTTTATTAATCTACATTACTATAATTATGAAATTTTCAAGCTTTACATGTTTATGCGCCCCTTTGTGACTGAGCTGATGTAAGTTCAGTGCCCATTTAAGCACAATTAATCCTCTCTGGATTTTTCCAGTAAAAATCATTTAAAATGGGAGTTTAACTTTGCGTGGATTTGCTTCTCTTATATGTGTTACATAACGTTTGTGTAACAGCTCATATTGAATTTCAACTTGTTTCATATATCATGTTACGTAAAGTTACAATTTAACTTTCCATACGTGCATGAGACACAATTGTAACTTATAATTGTGTTACATAACATACTCATTAGGTTTTTCGCATATTCTTAAATCCCCTCTAACGAAATCTGTTTTGCCGTTTTTTGTTACAAAAAATTGAATCTAGAATCATGACGTGCTCTTTCAAAAGTAATTTTGTACTTAGTCTAGAAAAACGATTGATAAAAATGTAAACAAATACAGTATATTGATTTGTTAGTTAGAAAACGATAAAGAGCCTACACCAACTTTCCTCATTTCTGTTACTAATCTTGATTTTGTACATAAATTGACCGTCTTTTGGAAACAATTTTCATCCACAAATTAGAAATCTGAAGTTGTTTTTGTGTTATTTTTTTACAAAGACAAATAAAGACAAAAATGCATGATCCGTTTAATTAAGGTTAGTGTAGAAACAGTTGAGACTGACCCACAACGTTCATTTGTGTGTATGATAGCATCCAATATTGTGTAATGTTTTTATGGTTGGGAGCCGGTGAAAAGATAGAAGACCATAACTAAAGTCGTTTAGAAGAACTGAAGCAGTACAAGTAAAGCCGACGACGGGAGAAAATAGTAATAGTCGACAACGACACACACATATGCAAGAGATTAATGTTTGGTAGAGGCTGGATAACTTATAAACTGAGCAATTTTCCCTTGGTGAAATACTGCCGCTGTTACAACTCGCCCTTGCACATGCTACTTCTCCTGTTACAGTGCACAGACTTTATGGTCGCTTTTGGTTGAAAAAGTAAGAGATGTTGCTGCTTTCAACAAATCCGTGAGCGTGTTTATGCGATCCATCCATTTCTCCCATTTCACTACCTCCTCCCTGCTTTTTCTCTTTCGTATTAAATGTCCCATATGAGGCAAGTCTTCTCGATCGAGATGATAATAATGATGATGAGCTCAAGTAAAAGTTGAGATGATGATGACGCTTATCCGAATGAAAAAGGGTGAGGCGAAGAGGGAATGACAACGACTATGATTCTTTTCAGGATGTATGTGTACATCCGAACATAAATTGTAAGAAAAGTGAGCTAACTTGTTCGCTCGCTACAAAGCAGCGTAAGTTTAATGGACGTGTGCGTTGATGGAGAGGGGAAGGTGAAGTTGAAAACAGAGGAAGAAAACATTGATGATGATGATACTAGTGGCAGTGGTTGTAACACAAGTGGTAATGTCGATGATATTGATGGTGGTGGTGAAAATTCTCTGGATGATGATGATGATGATGAGAATGACAACGACAAAAGAAGATGAGACCAATGATGCTCATCATTTTGTTCTTCAACTAGTGAAAAAATGGGTGAAAAGAAGTGGGAAGATTTTTTTCTGAGAAAGAAACGGATATAGGGGAATGCATGTGCGCCCATTATATTCTTGCTTATTACTCACAAGAGATCGTTACATGTCCTTGTCACATCACTATTCTTCATGCAGACATATTGTCGTACTTATTGCTTCTATCGTCTCTTTACCTCTTTCTATTTCTGTCAACTCGGCACATTTTGCTGATAATTCATGGGTGATTAAGGTCTGGCCATAATTTTTCTTCTCAAGCATTCCGACGTCGGCAAGTGTACCTCTACAACCTTGTTGGGTTGATTCTTCTGCGTAGAATGGAATGCAACAGTCTGAAAAAGTATTCTTGATTCTAGACTCGAAGTACAAGTGCACGATACATGCAGCTGAACAATCTTAGCTATATATTTTCCTTATTCCGACGTATTTATTCATGTAGTTAGGTATATATTTATAAAGCAAACTAAATATCCTTTGAGACATTAGTGCGTCTAGCGGAAATTACCTTGCCTAAAGCAGATTTTTCATTATTTGAATTTGAATAGATCTGTCTTTGGAGCGGTAATGACTTTTCCAAAGCTTAATTCTTTTCTGTTGAAAAACGTTTTACTTTCACTCCCATGTACGGGATAAATTCTATCACATTTGCTCAAGAAATTATTTTGTCCAGATGTGCGCTAGATAGGAACAAAAACGTAAGTCGTTTTTCAGACCATCATAGTTTTGTTTGTCATGTATATGTGTTGGTTTATCGTATTCACTACATAGTGTATAGTGCCTGAAGTCATTAAAAACTCAAAGGATGAACGCACTTAAACCCAAAGGTTACTGATTGGCTCTCATGTCCACTTCACACTTGACGAGTTCTTGGAACAACATACCGAGAAAATGTCTTATTGATGACATTGAATGAACCGAGGAAACGAGGGGAATACTTCACTACAATTACAAACACTTTAAAGGACAAGAGAAAATACGTGCAAGTTAGAAAAAGACAAAACTGAAGAGCATATAGCATTGGCTAAATCGCTGGCTCATTAAAAATGTGTCTCTGGTAAAGTCTTCTAGGGCTCTTTATAAGCCTACTTAAGCGCAAGTGTCATTTAACAGAGGACACTTAATTTGACTTGTAACAACGAACATCAGTTCTCATGTTCTTATAAACCTCAGTTGTAAAAGGCCAAATAAAATAATCAAGGAAACTTGAAAAGGGTGTAGGCTTGATAAAAATCAAGGAATAAAAATCACATGAACTAGACGTTTTTGTGATGGACACATGCTATTGGTTTTCAGCCTACAAAAAGTGTACATTTTTAGTAGAGTGGAAATACCATTTACCGTCCCCTTTCCCCTATCTCTATTTCTTATCTAGACATTTCACGTCTCTCTGCTTCTTACTATGAGCATACTGATATCCACCTATTCATCGGGGTCGTTACATTTTTTTGCTGACTATCAAAAAAGGGGTTAAGAACTGTAATAAAATTTGAATTTTGGGAACAAACACCGCTGTAGCACGCTTGCAGTATGCGCTTTCGTCTTTCGTGGGCATGTACGACAAAGACGAGAAGGAGTAAAAACTCCATTATTTCCATAAAAATGTGTTTGATGGCCGGTGGTAGTCTTCAGTGGCGTTATGTGGTGTGTATATTATCAGCAAAATGTGTGGATGTAGTACTCGGCAGTAGTGAAACTAGTGAAAGCACAAGAAGAGGCACACGCAATGATTTGTGACATGGAGGTTCTGCATGTCACGAGCTGGCCTGGTTGGCTTTATGGCCCCTTGGGCTTGTCAACAAAAGGTATTACTCTGTGAGTAATTGCCTTAAACCCTTCTTCAATACTACGTCAGTAGCATTTTGTTAGGCAAGGGGAAAGCGGCAGACAGTTTATAGGAATGTTCTTTTTATGAATGTAGTTGTGCGTCTATCTGCGTCCGTAGTTTGTATGTGTCCAAACCACAGTGAAGGGTACATGCGTAGGTATGCATACAACAGCAGTTGACAAAGGAGTAAAAATAGAGTGGAATGTTTTAGATACTTGTAGGATGCTAAAGTCGCGTTCTTAAAACAAACTCATATGGGCTTTCATATTGTCATTGGCTGCTGGGTTGGTGAAAGTGTGGAGAAATATAGGTACAAGGAAAGCTGGGTGAAATGTATCCTCCTTGGTCTTGTTCAATTTTCTTTTATATACATATTTTTTGATTTCTATACATTTACTTCATAATGTTTATGTACATGCATCGCCCACTATAAAATCTAATACGTCCATATATTTATTCAGCAGTAAAAAAGAAGGCCATGTTAATATAGTTGAAGTATAGCTGATCGTTTTTCTTTCTTTTTCCCTATTACAGGTCTGCTGCGTCTGCAGTCGATATTTCAAGATTTATCGTATACCAACGATTCCCTCCGTATTGATGTTGTGAGACAAATCTCCAGCGCAGAGGAGGTTATCAACATACTCCTCCAGATTGAAATGACAAATCGGTAAGGAACTCTATGCTTTTGCTCATTTTCTGTGACATTTTTTGATTATGCCTGTACGACTCCCATCCCAACTCCTCATGTCACAAAGCGTCCAAAATTTATTCCATTCATATATTTGCAGCCAAAATAATAATTTTCTTATTTAAATGCTCTTTCTCTCTTCAGAATCACGATCAGCACAGATAATTTTCTTTTTGCGTTCTGTCTCCGTCACAGATTCTCATTTTGCATGCAGCTACACTCATAGTCATAAGTGACGTTCTACGTCCTGTGAAGAAATACCACACACAGGCATATAAACTCAAGTAATTGCTGATTTTATCAAAATCATCCGGAATTTACAGAGTTACAACCAACATTCCTGGGGATAGACGCTAGTCTACTCTTGGTCTTATAATAAACCAAAACGCGTTTCATTGACTTTAAAATAATAATAAAGGGAAAGCTATAAATTATAAATGTACGGGGGCATAAAACCAACCACAACTCAAAAATCATAAAGTGGAGCGGCATGGAAAATCCCTATCTTTGGTGTGAAGCAAAATATCTGCTATAGCTAGTTACTTCATTTCTCTGGAAAGAGGTCTTCATACTTTGCTACAATATCTAGAGGAAAGGTGAGGCAATGAAGGTGGGTGGAGGTTGATGATGATAAGTCTTTACTCCGGCAACCACAGTGAAAGTAGAGTACTAATATGATGACGATAAAATTGTATATATACTGTAGCGACTCGTATATGCCTAGGGTTTGCTGGAAGAGACAGACAAAATTCACAGCACAACATCATCTTCATCATCATGAAACTTATTTTAGCCCACATAAAATTAACAGTCAAGACACGTACGCAAAATGATTGTTGTCATTACGGAAGAGCATAAGCATGAAATAAATGAGCTATAATATATTTTATCCTTGATTTTACCCCCTTCTTCCTCTCTTCTCTTTTCAGCCGTCTTCATCATCATCATCATTGTAGACGATACCACAAGTTGCGTTCATCCTTTTATGATGATGAGTAGGTACATTGTGCAAAGACTCCAAAGAACATTTCTCGGGTAAAATACCTGTGTACACAAGTAATATTTGCGGAAAGATAATAATAATAATAATGCAACACAATTCCTCTCTTGTATTATAACGATGATGAGGAAGACTTTGGTGACTACATGAGTAGCAGCGCGAATGATAATATTTTGTGGTGTTCATAATGCTCATGCATGTCACAAAACGTACATCCAGATTGCTAAAGTCACTCTTCACTACCACTGCCGCCCCGATCGTTGGAGTTTCTGTCTTTTCATATGTCGCTTATTGAACTACCCGGGAAAGGATTACCAAAAACTCTGTTGCTGAAGGTGTAAGATTAACCTTAGAAGAGAAAGTGAAAATACCACTACAACATTTTCCTCATACGTGATCTCTTTCACTTTTCCTTTTTCACGTTATTATTGTAGTGTATATAATAATAATAATAGTGCAGGAATATCCTAAAAATGATAACACCCTCACGACCCTTAATCATCATTCGTGCCTTGTAAGGGGGAGGGAAAGGCACAGCAAAATATTGTTAGAATGACGATACATTTTTCCACAAGAGAGGAGGATTCCAGAGAAAATCATCATCATTTTCCACAGAGCGACAAGTAGATCTCTCTTGCCGCCATCACCACCACCCACACAGCCACAAAAGCAAGAGAAAATGTGCTACTATTGCGAAAGCTTTACTTTACAACTCTGTCGGTTGACTTTTCAGTTCCTCTTTCTCTCTGTGTGTCGGTGTTTGTGTAGCAATTTTCAACATTCAACGAAATTGGAGGAGCCACACACATGAAAAGCATTTACAAAAGAAAGTGGCAGTCAGGGCGGTAGAGATTCTATTTTAATGCTAGAGTACGTACGCACGTAGAACATTCTTTAGCTAAGGTCAGGCAGTACGCTTATTATTGTGCGTACACACTCTCTTGTGAAAAATGTTTACTTTAACCGGTCTGTATACGTATATATTGCCATACAGAGACACACGAGAGGAAGATCTATTTAGTTAGCTGTGTTTGCGTTGTAACGAAAATAAATTAGAAATGAGCTTTGCAACTTATTTGGAAATAGGCTGTACTAAGTTGAACACTGGCAGACAACTGCAAACAAAGCTGCTGTTGTAATATCACATGGTTGCTTGGTATGTGCACCCAACATACATGCATACATGGTTTGTATCATAACCTATAATTTTACCTATATAAATATCCACTGTGTATATGTTTAGCTTTATCCCAAGTTTTCTCAGAATCTCAGCGAGGACAAAAGTTGGCTTGAAGGCAAGAAAAGAGAAAGAGAGAGAAGGGTTTTTGTTAAGCCGTGTTATATCCATCCAGGAGCAAGCAGCATGCTCGAAAAACCGACCGTGATTAGGAAAAGTGGTATATTGCGATTATGACTTGACAAGGCAAAATATTGGTAGCTATTGTCTTGGCATGAGAGCCTCATGTCGTGTGTATGTGGTATGCTGCTTTGGTGAATGCTGTTTGCTCTGTTGTTTTGTTGTTATTTCGTTTAATAATATTTTCTTGTTGCATGCCTTCAACTTTTTGTATGTGTGACTACGCTTCTCTCTCTCTCTCTCTGCAGTTATTGAGGAGAAAATAGAGATCCTTTACCCTCTCTCCCGCTCTCCTCTGACGATGTTTTTCGCTTGTTTTGTTCATTCTTCTTGCCACCACCACTATTACCAGTCTTACTCATGTTGTGGTGGTTCTGTTCTATTAATGCTAATACTGCATTGGGGACATCAAGGGATGTGATGCCCTGTAGAGTTTATCGCTGACTTCCTACGGTGTCGAGCGTTGTTTAATTGAATACTTACTCATAAATCTATTTAACAAAGCCACACACGGTGATTTAGTCAAGCCTCTTTTTACATGCCTCCCCATCTTTCTCTCGTGCTTGCTTGTTCTTTCAACATGCCTTGCTTTTTTATTTCTTTTTTCTGCTTTCTCCCCTTCTCATCTCAGTTGTTGGTAAAAGGACGACATGTTCCACGCAACGTTTCTTTTTCTCTCTCGTTCTCTCTCATTCCTCAGCGTATAATCATAAATAAAGTCAAGACTGATGGGATTTACAAAATATTGCAGACTTTCTGAACCCATTTTGCAATTTTCCCCTAACTTTTGGTCCAATAGATTTCAACAGTGAGTAATAGAGCTCAGTGTGTTTGGTATATAGAAAAGAACTGTGCTGAATAGGAAAAAATAAAACCCTAGTCACGGGAAAGCGCAGCCACCACGCTGGAAAAATTAACGTTTGGGACGAAAAGGCAAAAACAAACCTCAGATGGTGGCTTTTGCGTGCTTTTTGCATGTGTTGTGTTGTCCGTGTGATAAATCACTTGGATGATAGACTCCCACATACCACAGTATGTTGGGTTTGCTAATACAATCAGAATCAATTGTAGTACAATTATTTCTGAAACTGTGAAAATTCATTGATAATTTGTACTCTATAACCTTTGTGCATAGGTATGTGCTTTGTCGACGAGATACAAAAACAAAGGTCCATAACTATTGATGTACTCGTTCATAGAATCTGAATTGTTTTCAGACAAAAAATCTTGACGAGAAGAGAACCTTTCAAACATGAGTTATGATTCAACTTACATATATAATACATACCTAATAATCTCCCTTACGTTTTATTCCTTTTAGAATTACTACATCAACAAGATCAACTAGCATAGTTTGCAAACGCAAAATGGCAGCTATTATAAAAGAGAAAGTCGAAATATTTTGCGAATTCCGGACTTTGGATTTTGTGTTTGGGTTTTTGATGTTTACATGCGAAGCAGTCTAAAGTGAAAGAATATGAACACAAAGTACGGTACAACAAATGCCTGAAACCATGTCAGTGGATTTTTCCCAAGCTATCGTCATCATCATCACTCACTTGTTTTGCTTCCAAAGGAATGAAGTTGCTTTTGGTGTACAAGTGTTCTTTCCCCCATTATATCCTTATTGTGTGTTCCGGTATTGGCATTTTCCCCTTTCCACCGTGTGACTCTCTGGTGTAAATAGCATGAAGACAATTTCTAGAGTTCATAGTTCATTCTCCACTGAATGCCTCCTTTCTTTTCTCTATTCACAATGCCGAGTTATTCACGACCACATTTTCCCTTACCAGCACATGCTCATATAAAAACGTGATGAATAGAGAGAACATGGTAATATTTACAGTTTGTTGGTGAGGATATAACATGCCACCATATAAATTGAAAAGAGAAGCCGTCCATTTTACAATAAGCTGTACGCATATACAAATTTATAAATAGACTTTGTTTGGTGGATGTGTCAGTCGACTAGACAAAAACA
The DNA here is from genome assembly GCA_029691765.1 of Entomobrya proxima. NCBI lineage: Eukaryota > Metazoa > Arthropoda > Collembola > Entomobryomorpha > Entomobryidae > Entomobrya > Entomobrya proxima. Next base: position 13,478,326 of record CM056170.1, on the reverse strand, counting down.
AGTCCTGTTGATGCAGTAACAACAATGGCAAAGTAATACACTGTAGTGTGTAGTTTTTTACGACACTAATGCTTCTCGTCTCACTATGTCCTCCCTCTCTCTTCTCTTCATCATGATGAAAAGGGAGAAAGCATTACTAACTCACTTTCTCATTCATTCACATTATTTTTAAGATCGCAAAAAAGAAGCCGTATATGTACACCAGGAGCGACAATCTCACACTACTCCTGATAAAATAGTTTTAGCAGAGAGAATTGCAGAGAAAGAAGAAAGGTGAATATTATGTGGCCATGATGGTGGAGGAATGGTATGTGAAGTTATTGTTAGACGGAGACTACCCACAGGCACAACATCAAAATGCACTTTGCCCTTTTTCACACTTTCTTCTTTATGGTCACATTTAGTATATGACGTTCCTGCTGCTGTTGCTGCCGGTGATAATGATGACGAGAGTCCCTAGGAAAACGGGTAGTGATACCATTTAGTCGTTCCTTCTATCTCTTCTTCTTTTTATACTTCCACAGACCGTTTATTATGCCATTATGTAACGGAAAAGAGAATGAATGGATGATTTTACTTCATTCTTGCTGACACATATATTATACCGCTACCATTATGTTGGTGGCCCGTTCATAATAACGGTCACCATCAAGAAGAGATACGCTGGTCTCTAACATGGTCATAACATACAAGTACAACAGCACAGTAAAGATAAGCGTTAAGATCATTGTTAGAACGATAAATCACACTGGAATAAAAATAGTGGCATGTTATTTCTGTTTCATGCGTATTTTACCCAAATTTGCTTATTAATTTTCCAGTATTTTTGCCAAAGAGTTTTGGAAAAGTACACTTGTGTTATGTTTTGATTAGATTTTTCTCGATAGTTAATAACGGCTCACCCCACTCAAGCCATGAAACATCTATTACGCTTCACTGAATTAAGTAATTCCATTAAAGCCCAGTAATCAGATTTATCCACCCTAAAATCTGGTCAGTAGCCAAAGAATTGCAAAAGATTATTGTTTTGGAACGTTAAATGTATGGCGCCCATTTGACCTCGTCTGTCAGCACTGTTTACGTGCTTTGTACATCAGCACGTAAAGCGTCATCTAACCTGCCACATTGCAGCAATATTTACTTTTTCTCTTTCTCAATTACAGTCATCGCCACTTAAAGTATTACATTTATTACAGGACGGAGATGAAACAAGAGAGAGCAAACGCAACAGTTTCTTATTAGAAAACATCCCAGGATAAAAGTGTATTTTTCTTGCTAATTCCTTATCCACCATTTCTTGCCGTTTTCTTTTATACTTGTTTTATACTTCTTTTGTACTTTGCAGAAGAATATTGTTCTTTTTAGCTGCCGTAAACTAACGGTAATGGCTTGCTTTATAATCGTGCTTTTACCTTTATAGGATTATTTGCTGTATTACAAATGCTCTTGCCTCTTTCGGTATATAACAGGGATATATATTTGTGTATTGAATAATCTTATAAAATACACATTTTACTGTGTTGGCTTTTTATGTGTATTCTCATATTAATGGACGTGGTGGTGTGAGGCTTTCTCCCTCTTTTTTTCTCGTGTAGGATGCTCGTTTTTGTTTTCTTTGTAATGAGATCCCGGTTGTATTTTTCAAGGTAAATGCGCTCGTTTTATGTTCTCGACAAAGCGCACAAACAGGCCATTTTATTTAGCTTTGGCCTTATAGCCCCCACGCCACACACATAATAAAATTCCTACGCTTACAAGTGTAGAGTACAGACACTTTTGTAATAATTTCTTCTCATTTTCTTCATTGTAGACTTATTGTATCCCTGTTCTGCCTTTGGGAAAAATATTTGCTCGTACTTATTGCTCCGACATTTCTGCATTTATTCCAATGGAAATCTTAGATTAAGTGCTACTCTTTAAGAATATATTATTATATATTATAGGAATAAGAACATAGTATGCGTTAAAATCATGTTGTTGAAAGAATAAAAAACAATGGCAGAAAAGAGTAGATCCGTGTCTACTTGTTTGAACACACGGTCGCATTTCACAAACCCTTCGATTAGAATGACACGATGAGAAAAGCAAAAAAGTAAGGTTTGCCGTTTGGCCGTTAGCGGAAAGCCTACTTTTATTTTCTCGGGGTTCGTCAACCGTGCCAAAAAGACCTTGGAGCGAGAAGAGTCCGTAATTCCACGCTCAGTCATCCTGAGCAACTCAATTAACCACTTTGAGCACTGTATATTTCTATGGACTCATCACTCTAACATGTACTTATTGTTTGGTATGTACCTTATGTGTACGAGTGTGCTTGGACGACAGGCGACACTCTAGTCATGATAAACTTTTTTGTAAGGCTAAAGAGATATATGAACGGTAGATACGAGAATTCCAACATAGTCAACTTTTCCTCTGCTGATATATTTGGGAAACTTCTATCACATAGAAAAGAGTTTGCCCTCTCTCTCTCTTTACCTCACAAAATGACAGCAAAGATCCTATATTAAAAAAGCTCTAGTTGTCACAATACCTGAGAAACTTGTCTCCGGTCTATTTGGCTATTTCTGGCTAATGGGCCTTGTCTAGTGGAATGGTGGCTGACTTCACTTGAATGAGTGAGCGAGTGCGGAGGTGAATGAGCAAGTAGTGACTCAGAAAAAAGGAGAGAAAGAGACAAGAGAGGAGATAGAAAAAGAGAAAATTCTAAAAAAGAGTACTATTTTACCTCTGTTATTTCTTTTTCTTCCTCTTTTTTCACGCTAAAATACATGCTTAACTGATCCTTCTGATATGCGGGTTGGCTCACTTTTTCTTTTTCCTTGTCTTTGCAATTCTTCAAGACTCATAACACATTTAATGTTTTACACCCATTGCCAACGTGCAGAAGCGGCACGATCGTCATTTGCTTATAAAAAGGGAACATTTTGATACCGTTATGACCGTTCTAAGTGTTAAAGTCTCACTAGGAAGTCGTCCTATTGGGATATATATGCATGAAGAGAGAACCATATTCTGCACAACGGGATTCTTCTTCATTCACCCCAAGCTAATAATACAGTAGTGCAGTAAGCTATTTTCCTTTTGTGTGCTCAACCAGTGTGGTAGACATGGGAAGATCGACTAAAGTTTTTCGTCATTTGCAGGAAATGGCCTATGAGCCGGAACTAGCAGTGCGTACAACCATCATTTGTCTAATTAAATGCCGCCGTTTTAAAGACACTCTGAAAGCGAGAGACAGAGAAACTGTCTTGGGGAGGAATGGTGTAATAATAAAACTTCATCTACAATTACGACATAGCCTATTCCTATACGTTTATCCAAGCTTATAACGATATTTTCCGCCATGTATAATTATAGTATCTCTAACCCTGTGTATAATTCAGGAAGACTGTGTGTGGCAATATCGAAACAGGATGCCATTTAGTTAGGTGAACTTGTTTTATTGCTTGATGGAATGGCTTGATTTGATGTTACGACTGGCTAAAACTATGCCAAGATGTTTTTCTTTCTTAAGTAAGAAAGTGAAAGGGGATGCATACGCAAGCTTGTTTAGAAAACAGAAAGGTTATCTGTCTCAACTGTCTGCTTAATAGCTTTCGTCTTACAAAAGAAAAGTACTAAACTTGTTAATTTTATATATTCACGTATTATGACTACCAACTTTCTATTAGTATTCCCCCAAAAAAACATATACACCTTGATCTACTTTTTTGCCTCTCCACTAGATTTTCCCATATTTGTAAATCATTCATTTTCACATCCACGTATGATTCTCTGAAGAGAAAAACTGACAAACAAGAAACTATACAACGAAAAAAATATATAAACATGTGTCCTTGTACATTGATCTGTCTATGCCTAACCTAGTATGCCAGTAGTGTACGGTATCTAGTATTCAAACGAAACTTTCTCAACATTTCCCAAAAAAATGTTTTTCTACTTTCTTAGAAAACACGCTTTCTTTTGAGACAATGATCATCTTTGCAGAATATCCATACTTAACGAGAATAATAAGCACAACGAATAGTTTCTTTACAATAATATCCATGAAAATACCAGAGCAGGACCATTATCATTCCCATCCATCATCTTTATTGGTAAAGCATGAGAAACAATTTTTGATTTATGTAAATTGCACCTGACAGTTTCGCAATTTTTGAGTAAATCAACTGTGCTATTGCTACAAATGCTCATTCGCATTATATCATTCGTGAAAATGCTACACAAAATGGGAAAGTTTTTTTCCTAATAAAGAGTGTTCTGCCCCAACCACTACGAGGCACAATAACAACACAGCTACTATATTTTACACACTAATGTCATCCATTATATTTACACGTTATACATGCGGCAAAGCACACAATAATGTTTCAAGCCTTTTCAAAGAACAAAAAATGCAACAACCCAACGTTATTACTAATGTATTGCCAGTGAGAAAAATAATACTACGTACGAAATGTAAAAAACAGCTAGAGAAAGATGAGAAAAATGGCTAAAATAGGTAGCTAGCAAGCATGCAATATAACAAGGTAAATGTCATGTTTTCTTCTCGAGTTTCACAATTCCTCCGCTGAACCAAACAACAACAGGTTTATTTTTTATTATATGCATGAATTCGCTTGAAAGAAGACGAATGAAAATTGAAATTTATTTGATTTTTTCTCTTTTCACATTCTTTTTTTCGGCACTGCCACTAAATAAAGTACTATGATGATGATGAAAAAGATGAAAAATAAGATTTGTATTACATTATGTCCGAGAGAGACGGTAGAAATATAAGAAAAATACACTTTAAGTACAGCAATTCTCTATTTAAAGAGAAAGCCTTGTTGTTCCCATTTTTCCAAGTTTACAGCAGTGGTAACATAGAAAATGATTATGCGGGTTTACAACACACAACCAACCAGTCGCATATCACAATACTAACTCCACCTCCGAAAAGGCACAGAAAGAAAGAGAGAAAGCGAGAAACAACCAAGTTTTTTGTCCTCAAGGTGTTATTCAGTTTAAACATTTTTTTCAGAATGCTTTTAAGATGATGATAAAAAATAACTTTAGGGTAGAAAAAACGCACACGCTTTGGTGGTGTTTGTGTACAAAGAAAAGACACACTAACAACAGCGCAGCGCTTTGCTACACACAAACGTTCTATACATTATATCATCTTCTTTTGAATGGCGATGATAATAATAGTGAAGCAACTTGAGTGTTTGTGTACACAGAGAGCAACCGGGTGTCATTTACCTTTTTTCCCTTATTTCTTAAGAGCAAAGTTATGTCTTGGAGAAAGGAGAAAAGTGAACAGAGTACAACGTGCATTATGAATTGCTATCATCATAATAATATAATACTTATTATGTAATATCAAAGAGAGCTTGAGCGGTGGTGCCTTGGTCGTCGTCGTCGCTGCCGTCATGATAATGATATAATCATTAGAAGTATCCTGGAGAAAAGGAGCTTCATGCATGCTCACTTCCTCCCTGTTTTGCTTATCCCTTTACCCTTTCTTGGAGATGGGAGTGCGTTTAGTAATATGAATGTATGTATAATATATTTAATCTCACAATTTCCTAATTTCCTGTTTGTTTCTACACGCTTTCTTGTCAGGTTTACCCCAAAATACGTGATCTTGGATTGCCCGGCAGCTTTGGCACAAGAGGTGATCATCCAACATGTCCAGGGCGTTCAGATGGGGAGACGTACTTACCACTATCTTTTATCTGGACTGGTAAGAAAGAGAATAAAAAGAGGAGAGAGAAAAAACGTCTCTCTTGCGTGCTCCTTTTATTAATACGAGATGAAAGGTGTATGAATGGTGAGAACAGAGGGATTACTTGCGAAAGCAATTTTCGGAGATAGCATCAACTTAAAGCAAAGCCTATTATACAGCTGAGTTAAGCCGTTGTTACAGAGGCCACTTGTTTATTACGAAAAAAGCGAGTTTGAATGCACGACTTTTGTATGCTTTGACGTCCTGTTTTTTAGAAGTTGATGAAAATTGCTACTGAAAGCAAACCATTGATCCGACAGACCGGGACACTTTTTTTTGCAAAAAAATCTAAATATAGAATGTACTTGAACAAGCGCAGACGTTTTACCAGCTAATTTAGCAGTGGCCCAAATTCCCATAATCAATTATACAGCTCACATACCTACATTCAACAATGAATCCCTCTGTTGCTCGCCATACACACCCAGTTCTAGGGGGAAAAGTTGTATCAGTGAAAGTAAAAACATAAATGTTCTATCATTGTTACTCTGCACGATATTTGGTCGTAATTTCACTTTTTAAGCACAACTTTTACAGTACACAAGTTTTCACAATGTAGTTTTTAAAAATGCAAACCCGTATTTACGATAAACCATGGGGAAAAGGACATGGGGAGAAAGAGGGCTTTTTGAGAAAGGGGCTCAATTTGATTTGCATATCGCAAGTTGAAAGCTAGTCAAGATCTTGTGTGTATGTGTACGTTTCAGGCTATGGATGAGCCTTGGGAGTCGTCCATTGTGGAATATGGCGCAGTTAATGTCACGGGTTTCCGCATAGTCGACCCTACAAGACGCTACGTGAGGGATTTTCTCAAGAAATGGACCCTCCTTGATTCCACCAATTTCCCTGGGGCTGGACGCAACTCCATCTCGGTAACTGCTAACTTACATTTTCTTTCTTTCACCATGATACTATTATATAGATACTGATGGCGATAGCGAGATGATGATGCTTACATACTAACTGGCCATAATGTGTGTATACTTTTACTACTAAGTATATATGCAATATTATGCATTCCTAAAAACATATCAGACAGATAAAGTATTGTAGATATATATTACACAACCATTTAGCTAGCATATTTCCACTGTTGCTACTTTCCATTTTATTCTGTCCGTTCCTATTCAACATTGATGCCATTACGTTATTCCTCAGACGGATGCATTTGCTGACTCTTTACATTTTCTTATGGTTTTTTACATACATTCCCACATTATCCTTTTGGCTGGAGGGGCATTGAGCAGTGTCTTATGCTAGTAGACAGTATACTAGATGGCCCGTATTACGTAATGTATACACACAAAAAAATTCTCTAGGAACACAATAAGCATTTTTTCTTGTCATGTCTCTCCGCCCATTTTCTGCAGCAAATCTGACTTGAGAAACGTTATTTCTTGTTGCCTATTTCCCCCACTATTTATAGCCAAGCCAAGCTGTATTATCTTAAAGCTGGACCATTAAGATGCACTCCGTCAGACAAGATTCTGGTGATGTACAACGGTGATGTGAAGTTATATAGTAGGGTATTATAATGTGTGTACACTGTACACATAGAAAATGATGACGATGCGCTAGCTGAGATATACACACCAGTACCCGAGAAAATCCTCCCTCAACTTGCTTTGTTTTTAGGGTAATTTAGCAGCATCAGAACGATGCCTTTGTGCAACTCTTCGGTGTGAAAGTAGAATTCCACAGGCAATCACGATTGCCTTTTAAGTGGATCCATACAAGACACAAAATGCATCTCACATCAACAACGGTTGGTTGCATACGATGTAAGTAGATAGACGTACCTATCTATCTCAGCCCAATTTCCCAAATTGTTGTGGGTGTGCATGTGTACCCTACTTCATTTCTTTCCAACTTTCTCCTATCATTATCGACTATGACCTGATCCCCGTTGTTAGTACTATATTTTAAAATGGAAACGGCCACCGTAGTATGGAAGACCTTACGATAAAAGTGAACACGACAAGTTTACAGTTTTAATGCGTGCCATGAATCAGTGTTTGACATTTTAAGTGGATGCAGCATAAAAATGATATGATTTTAGGCCTGTGTAGCCTAAAGAAAGAGGTAAAGTTATACTGTTGCAGTAATAGGAAAACTACAGTATATATTGCTAAAAATATCTGAAAAATATGCTGGCTGCATAAATAGAGCCATATAAAAGTTTCTATCCCATAAAATCTCTGCAAATGCTCAGAAAAAGTTTTTGCTTAAACGCTACTTATTAAATGCCTAATATGAGAATAGAAAGCACTAAAAGTGGTATTTCTATTTTTATCGTGAGATTTTCCACGTGAGTTCATCTTTAACAACGATATCATTATGTGGTTTTGAAACAACACCGGCAAAATATCATTACACTATTCCGTCGTCTTTGAAATGTGCTATGGTAAGAAAAAAAGCGTACAAACCCTTACGTATATTTTTGTTGGAATGTTTAAATGCGGTAATCACTACAGGAATGCTCGATTTCTCCAGTTTTTACTATGATCTTAAAAGAAACAGCTCGCACGGGTAATATTAAGTGGAAAAGTAAAGTTTTAGTTCTATCCACCACAGAAACGACTATGTATACCCCATATGCCAAAAATACATGTGGAAAATACTACAAGCAAGCAGTAAAGTAGATCAACCGACCAATCCACTTATCAGCACGAGACCAACGAAAACAGACTTCGTACACATAAACCGGCTCTGCAAATGCGAGCGGCATGGTTAAAATACTAAAAACCAAATCGCAATTCTCAAGGGTCATCAAAGTACAATAATAGAGGGCTTTCAAACAACCAACAAACCAGTACAAATAGTAGTGGGACTTTTAAAGTCCTTCTTAGCTACTTTCAACTTTAAGCTATTCCACATCTTGAAAAGAACAATAGTAAACATCCTACAACCACTCGCATCACTCAAAATGACGACCAAGATGAAAATACGATTTGGATATGTACTTTTAAAAGAGGGAAAGAATGTGGGTGCATTAGTGAAAAGGGCCATCAACTCAATATGGAAGTAGTTTCTTGGTGTTTGCATCACTTTCCGTGTAGCTCAAAGATTGTTCTGTTGAAAATGCCTCTCTGACGTGAATGACCAATCGAACAAGTTTTTCTCTGTGTGCTGCAATTTTATTAGGGCAACAAACATTCTGTGATTGCTAACTTTTGTGGCATTTAGTTACGCTCGTAACAATGATGGTGCAACTACACCACAAATATTATTTTCCGGACACACTTTATACTTCCCATACTTGTTTAGTATTTTGATCAGAACACAGCACACTTAATATTCTGTGTATTGCAAAAAGAGATATTTTAATAGAAACAACACATTTTACTTGCTGATAAAGCTGTGCCTTTCTGCATACGACGGAAATGACCTCAGCTTGAGCTAATTTCCCCGGTGTGCAAGCTGCATGCCCAATATTCGCTCGCAGATAAACAGGCAAAAAATCGTGCAACTTCTGAAAGAGCTTGGGCGATAACGAGAAATATGTTGTATTATGCACCTTTATTTATTACTAAGCTACTATTAAAGTACTGCTATATAAACCCGGGTACGGGACAAGGGTTTGTTTTATTCAATCTGGAGCAGAGTTTTTAAGGACGTCGCAACCCCAGAGAAACGGTGAAACTTCACTAATGAGCAGTAAAATTACCAACCACTTTCTCTTCTCGTTTTTTATTACTTGTAATGCTTAAAGGCTCTTCAAAAGCTTAAAAACTGTATGTATGTATTGTGCAAGCTATATAAAGAAGAGTTAGGAGAGTAGTATTCTTATCAGCCTCCTGCTTATTAATGGGGGGATATGAGACGAGCGTGCTCTATTTTACTTTTACATCACTTTCTCTTCCGACCTATATAGGCCCTAACGTGTTTACATTTTTCCCCTTTACTACGGAAGCTGCAAAGGCATAAAAGGCAACCAGACTTTCCAATGTCCTCCAGTTATCTCCACAATTTGCAGAGTTCCACGTATACGTCAAGACGGGAAACTGGCGAAAGTCATAAAACAGAACAAATAAGAAAAGGTGATCTGTCACTGTCATAAAATTTTATTTGCAAATTGGTGGTGATGGATGTGTCCGCATCGTTGAACGTGTAGCTAGAATTATGAAAGCAGTACATAGCACATGTACAAAAGAGAAACTAAATGACACATGAAAAACCTAAAAAGTTACATTTATTATTGCCCACGTTTTTTTGCATAAAGTGAACCAAAGATTTGCAAACTTTTGGTGTAATTATATGCCTTTATGTATCCGTTGCAATCTTTTACAAATAAATATGCCGTTTGCTTTCACCGCAAAACTGGAATTCAGTGGAGAAATCTATGAAACAAGTGCCACATTTACTTGTCATGTTAGCAGTACTTGTATATACATAATCATAGAGCTATTTCCTTGCAAAGCACATTGCATATGCCAAAAATCATCATCATCACATAACATGACGTAGGCAAGCCTGACAGAGAATGACAATGAAAAAGGCTACATAATATTCTAACTTATAGAACATGCACATTATTCATCCGTTCAAAGGAAATGATATGTTGACGGAGTGGAAGGAGTGCCCAACCTCCCATTTCTAAATATTTGCTCAAGCACTTCTCGTAATCGCTGAGTGTCGACCAGAATACTAATCCGGAAGTGGGAGACTTTATACAATCTTTCATTCTTTGTGTGCTCCTCTTTCGCGCGCGTAAGACATAATGTAATATATAAACTACCAGAGAGATGAACTACTTTCATCCAACCGTGCCACTACCAACAAAATTTGGACGAGTTTCTTAAAATAAGATGGATAGAAGGGAGAAAAGAATCTCATCTGCACCTCAACTTCATCTGACATCCAAAAAAGCTAGGGAATATACATCACGCATCTAAAAAAAGCGTTGGTATTTATAAAAGTTCCTTCCAGCTTTTACTTCATCCTTTCATCTTGTCTTGTCTCTCCATGCACACACACACAGGACTCACGAACAAACAAACAGACATGAAGAAAATAAAAATGAAGGGATGGGAATGTGAGTAAACATAATTTTGACTTGTCGTAGTCATGATTTGACTTATTTCTCAATGAAAGTTAGAAAGTATAACAACATTTTTCATATCCGTATTACATAATTATATAAGTTATGGGGTTTTCACTGCATGACACCATCCGACACGCACTATCACAATAATGCTACATTGTTGCAAAGTTCATGTGAGACGAGCTATAGACGTTCATCTTTATTAGAATTTCATGTTGTACAGTGCATGTGAGGATTACAGTTATTGTTTTACTTACCTAATTCTGTTATTTGTTTGCAGGCTAATGCTGCTCTGATGTATGACGCAATTTCGGTACTTGGGGAGGCATTCTCCAAAATGTACAAAAAGAAGCTAGACTTTTTACAGCCAGGGATTAATGGATTTCGCACTAATGGAACCAGGGATGTTCATTGTGCCACAGGCGGTGATTTCACAGGCTCACCCCCACCGTTCGAGAATGGAGAAAAAATTGCCAAGTTTATTAGAAAGGTAAGTTTATCCTGAAATCCACCCATAACCAAAAGTATACCTACGTATACTTTTAAATTGTATCAATGTATAATGTTACAACGACGCACCAAAGGGCAATTAATTTTGGAACCAAAACGAACATACCTAACTATTCCCAAAAAATTCTTACGTTTAGTTAAACAATTCAAGGTAGGTAGCTTTTATGTATAAATGTTTGTAAATTGTCACATGATTCCAAAATTAACTACAGTGAAAAGCACAGAAACGTAGACTATGCACACTCTCGTTTGCTTTTATACATTGATTTGCTTGTAATTTTCATTTTCAGAGCTACATACGTTTCAGCTGTCTAACCTTGTTCTACCACAGTCTACATCATTGAAAAGATCCAAAGTTGCATTACACATATCGCGTTGTATTATAAGAAGCCACTAAATCTGAGAAATCGGATCCGGTTACTGCATCATACGCATACGAAAATAATTATACATTTTATCGAAACCAATACATCCGCTTATCAGTGCATTTCCGTGTCATTGGATTTGTAATATGAAATTATTACTTTTGGAACCTCTTCGAACTTTCTATCATACTGCGTATTGTGAACCATTTCTTGCTTTTCTCCTCTCTCTTCGTTTGTTGAAAACATATCATCAACTGTGCTGCTTTATAACGCAGTTATGACCATTACAATGCCTATTCTGTATACTTAGACGTAGATAAGCAATAACTTTCCAATCATGTTGGCGGCAACCGTACTAGTAGTATTTTAAACTGCATTTTAAGATTTATTTTTTCTAACATTAACAATCCATTGGTTTTTATTGAACATTCGTTTAATAACCCTTTACTTCAGAAATGCCACTTTTATGCTGACGAACTACATTCCTTTGATTAGCTCATAAAGTTTAAACATATTGTAAAATTGGCACACATTTGACAATAATGATAAGTAGGTGAAAGTTTGTACGGAATCTAATTGTGAGTGGTGACCTTTTTATATTGCTGTTCGCTTCTTTGTGAGTTTTCCATTTACACACGACTGTTATTTGTAACCTTAATTGGAAGTTACATCCATTTTCTGACCTATATATCAAAGACTGTTAAAGTTGTTACTCAAGACAAAAAGCCTATCCAAACCGTTTCCCAAAGTGCGGAGTGTGGAGACGCAGCGAGAGATCATTGCAAATTTATTTTGACCTGTTCTCTTAATACTTACCATTATTTCCTTCATTGTTAATTTACTTTATGTACTAGAATGGCACACTAGACGGAAACCAATACCAATGGCAGTGGTGGCGTCTCAAAGACGGTAGACTACCATGTTGCTTTCTGCAAAAGCCATTAAAGAAAGGAAATCTATTTATTAGCTGCTGACTATATACACATGGATGGACCTCAGGGTTGATGCGTTGAATTGAGAATAGGGGAATGAATAAAGCGGCAAGACAAAGGACCCAATAGAAGATCCGTTAAATAATTCTCAGAATCGAATAGAAAGCATCCGCAGTACAAAACACAGACTATAGTGTGCGTTTTACGCTGTGCTTGCTTATTTGTTGATTGTCAATCACTCACGAGTAATTCCAATTTAATGTGCTTTATTTCATCAAAGAAGGTGAAAGAGAATATTGAATCTATGGGTATCTTCCTCTAGAGATCTTGCTATTATTATCAATTGGTGTAGTGTGCAGTTCTTTTGATATACATACGCAGTGAAGAAAAGTAAAGACATAGCATTTGAGAGAATGTGATAAGACTTTTAATACAGGCTCACATATGCAGAATTCAAGTTGCATTTATCTAATATGGTTTCTATATAGGTAACTATATTCAATTTAGGTATAACAGAATTTTAAAAAATTATAGGCTTTCTAATGAAAATTTGGATATTTGCTTCAGATTCTGAATTTGGAGATGAACCTTACATGTTAAAACATCTACTTGCAATCCTTAAAATCCATGCAAATCCTTAAAAATCACATACGGTTATACTTATCTTCAGTTAGATGAATAGAAAATTTAAGTTTAGTTTATTACGTATCATACAGGAGAAAAACGCACACACGTTCTCAGTTTCAGTAAAATCGTGGGAATATACCTATTAATTTCATACAAAAGTTCACTCACGTTTTTGCGCTATTTTTTTAAACTCTGGGCTTTGCCTTGCTTTGTCATAATGAAAAATGCTAGCTAATTTCTGAAATGATTCAGTAAAGTGGCATCATCATCGGTGAGTTTGGTTTAACACACTTGGGCATTCATATTCCTCGTCTAATATGTAGAAAAAGCAACCTTCCATACAACTTTTGATAGTCTCCTCAACTTTTCTTTCTTTTTCCCTTCGCTTCATGAGTTGGAATCCTACTAATATGTCAAAACGAGGAACCACAAAAGAAGTGGCGATTTCACAGCTCTTATGTCTGCTGCTTGCCTTTCCTATAGTGCTACGCGTCTATCATGACGCGGAATTAGTGAAAGAGAAGCGTTGCTCGGGTGGAAAAAGTTGTATTCTTATTCTTCTGGCTTAATATAATGTATTATTATTACCAAGAAAGTGTGTGATTGCCAGTAATAGCTTCTGCAGACGCACATATCTATATCGTAAAGGCACGTGGTTGGGTTAATAACTGTATATACTACATGGTGAAGAGAATGGAGTGATTCTTTGGACTGAAGGAAAGGATTCATCATCCGTCAGTAGGCAAGACTGGAGAGCTCTGCTGTAGAGATGTTTGGAAGAGGAAGTTAATCATGTTGGGATGCAAGCAATTACTACAAATATTGATCGACGAGTCTACTAAAGATAGCATCACACAATCCATGAAAAATGCTCGTACAAAGAAAAACCGAGAGAGAAGAGATGGAAAACTTAACACTTTCTTTTCCCCTATGGGAAATATGGCACACAAGAGGAGAAAGTTAAAATGCCTTTTAAGGAAGACATTTTGTACTTAGTTGTAGATGGGGGCGACAAAGTGATAATATTAACACTGTGCTTTCACGAGTGGTGGAGAGAATGAATAGTGGAACCATTCATTCTGTATAAACACTTTCTTTCTTTTCATTAGACTTGATGTGGTCTAGTCTCTTTCACATTTTTTGATACAAAAATAGCTGGGTAAAAATAGAAACGGTCAAATTTATTTGACAATAGTAGGTTAATAGTTTACTTTTATTTTGTGATATGATGTTACGATGATTTTATAACTTGAAATTTCAGTTCTTACTCAGCATAAACCCTTTCGTTTCAAAAATACAATTAAATTGTTGAACATTGCATGCTGAGGAATATATATTACGTAGCTTTCACTCAAAATCAAATTTGCACATAGATTTACCAGCACGGAAATATGGCCTCGGGTTACTCTCAACTTAATTTTCACACACTGTGGAACCCAGAAAATAATTTAATTACATGTGCCGAAATTCTTAACAATGTAATTATACACTATACATAAAACAGTTACGAAATAAGTGCTCGTTTGCAACTTCTATTCTGAAGAAAACTGCTGAAATGCTTTCTCCTGAAGGATTGCAAACGACTACTTAATTCTTATACTACATTATGATCTGTAAGCAATGGGATTTTTTCAGTGTAAATAGTAGTGTAAATTCTTTATATCAAATGCCGTGATACATACCATATACCCCTAAATTGACTATGACACTGTTGTGTAATGGGAAAAGATATGGCATCCAATCTTTGAAAATGGCAGGGGAAAATGGCGATTAATCCTCCCTGCTTGTTTAGTGGAAATAACATCCGCAGTGTTATTTTGTTTCTATTTTCTCATTTACGCAGCCTATTAGACAACTGTCGCTATAAATGCTTAAACCCCATAAGGGGATGACCATGATAAGGCACACGTTCATCAGGACAAACATTTTTTTGTGTGTAGCGTGAGTGAAATTTCTTCCAGTATTTATATTAGCAAAGCAAACAAGCGTGAGACAAAAATAAAATAAAGCGAGTAATCAAGAGATGAGTCATGTATTTGAGAACGACGAGGGAGTCACAAAGCAACAACGACACGAGAAACTGTCCTTGTTTGGAATACAAGTATGATATGTGATGACGCAAAGTAGTCAAGAAGCGACATGTCAAGTAATTAAATTTATTTGGGTTTATGCTGGTCATACCTACATAGTCAAACTCTGAACTGCTTAAGTTTATATAAGCATCACTTATCAAATGGCGTTATTTAAAAATGTCAATCTTTCCATTCATGCCATAGTACATATAATATTACCTAACCTTTATCTGGAGAAACACGTAAACATTTTTTTAAATCGTATATTTCTCTTCAAAAGCCTGTGGAATAATTTGTTTATTGAAACTCTCTTTCGCCCAACAAGTATCCCCCATGCTATCACATCAACTTTACATACCTATATTATGACCCATGTAACAAAATATCATTTTTTATGTATCAAGATTCCCCGAGACTCCATTCAAAATAAAGTCATCTGAGTTTTTAGTATGTATCACAGAGCCAGCTTTTATGTTGATGCTTTAATTACATTTCTCTTGTGTAACTGCTATTTGTCTAAAAATACTGTAGTGATATAACCCATACAACGTATATTTTCCTCTAAACGTAGTTGCTTTCAATGCTATTACAAAGAACAGTTATAGAGAAAGATTAAAAGCAATTTCACTTGCCAGACCACGTTCAAGTAAATATATAAGGCAGATTTGAAATTAAATATAAAAGAGGAAAAAGAAAACAGAGCCGTCTACACGATGTTGGTAAAAGAAGAGCAAGATACTTCAGCAGTAATGGATTACAGTCCAACCACACACATATGTGTGCAAAGACATGCACAGGAGAGCCACTTTCTAAAATCGGTGTATTATCCACTAGTAAATGTATAAGAGAAAGAAGGATTAGACTTGGACATTGGATGCGTATTTTATATGTTTATATTTATGTATATAGTATGAAAGCAAAGCATTTATTATACCTATTTCTTTAATGATGAATGTTACATTTAATTAGAAAACAGATGAACAAATCTCTATACTCATACTATTGCATCGGCAGAGTGTAGGACAGAATGCTAAAAGCTTAAAAAAAGAACTAAAAGCAACGTTAATTTTTCTATTTCTTGGTTCGTCTACAAATACGCTAAAATAAAATATTGCTACAACGGTGACCTCTTTTTGTAATTAGAAAACAAAAATAGGAATCTTGTAAAAGGGTTAACTGTATGACATTTTAAAAGCAACAGAAATGTTCTTATATTGGAAATTATATAGATGATAGTTTACCCGTTAATGACAGACTAATCTGGTTTTTATTGCTTGTTTTATACGTACTGAAAAATTGTGTCAGAGTATTCTGAAGACCTAGTTTACTTCTGCTTTTCTAGCATGACTACGTAAAATATTTAATAATTTACGTCTGTCTGTGTTACATAAATCGGGTTTAGAAAATGCAGTACGCCTTTTGCGAAACATGCTTTCTTCAAAACTATTTTCCTATCTGCAAAAAATTCACATAAGCATACATTCTATCTACTGGTTACATTATACTATACTGAAAATAATAGGTGCTTCCTGTTCCTGTTGCTTTCTCTGCGTTTTCATCATTGTGATTGGGAAGTCCTATTATTGCATTCATGCTTCGAATTAATAATGGAAGAATAATGGCTTGCGCAACTGGCTGAAAAAGAGAAATAATTTTACGTTCGGTTGTTTCGTTTGGCTGTTACCCTACTGCGGATCTTATAGTATATGGTCAAAACTTTTTGAGTATTCTTGTAGCAATAAGGAAATATTTCATAGTTAGTTGCTTCCTCTTACTAATACAATAATGGAATGGGGAGTCAGAGAAGTAATAAAAGAAATGCAGCTGCAATGTAACAAAAGGGAGAGTGAAAGCCAAGGAAAGTAATGACATAGTGTATTTATATAGATTTACAAGTTCTATTACATAGAGATGTAACGAAGAATAGGTAGATGTGGGGTGAGACGGTGAGAGGATGATATAGTAGAACAATAACCATATACGGACAACGGAAGTGTTCGTTTTAGTTCTATGGAGGTAAGGACGATTGTTGCAATACATTTTCAAAAGATCTTTTAGCTCAAAGTAGTGTGGTACTTGGAAAGTTGAGAGGATATTGTAGACGGAAATATCAAGGGAATGCTAATGGCACAAAGGAAAAGCTGGCAGGAATTCTGACACCAATATTGGATGCGGGCAAGGCACTGACCATGGCTAACCAAGATATCAATATGCGTCGACGAACCAGCTTGAAGTCGCTGATTAAACCTGAATATGCAGCCCTGAGTTCAGGAAGATTAGCAGTAACTCGGTATCTGTATGGTGACAATTTAGAGCAGAGTCTAAAGGAAGCCAAAGCCACAACGAGCATCCTCAAAGCACCGAGCAGTGCAGGTCGTGGTCGTTTCCACCCGTATGGAACATTGCATGGTCAACGACATTCGGTCGGAAATTTAAACTTTCACCGCCCGTCGCACCCACAGGAGCGCGGCGGGCTCAGATTCCGGGGATCCAGATTCCAAAGTCACCAGTTCCAGAGAGGTCAATCATTTCGCCGACGAAATCAGTAAATGTGGTGAGTCGCTATGCTGGCAGACTGAGTTTGTTTTTAGAAAAATGGGAATGCATAACCAACAATTCATATATTTTATCGGTAATAAAAGGATACGCACTTGAACTAACTGGTGCTCCAGCTCAGTTAAAACCTCCACAGAATCCTGCTTTAAATATTCAAGATATGAAAATTGTCGATGGACTTATCGATAACTTACTATTATTAGGTGCTATACAATTAGTAGCAGAAATAAAAGAGCAGTTTGTATCCAGTATCTTTCCTGTCCCTAAACAAAATGGAAAGCATAGATTAGTTATAAATCTGAAGCCTTTGAATAAATTTATTACAAACGAAAAATTTAAAATGGAAGACTGGAGAACCGTTGCCCATGTTCTAGAACCAAAAATGTTTATGGGAAAAATAGATTTGAAAGACGCGTATCACTTAATCAAGATTGCCGATAGTTCAAGAAAATTTCTGCGTTTTGTATGGAGAGAAAAATTATATGAATACACTTGCCTTCCCTTTGGGCTATCATCAGCTCCCAGAATATTTACAAAAGTAATGAAAGAGGTAATTAAGGTTTTAAGAGAACAGAAGCTTTTGTTGTGCAAAAAGTTTCTAAAGAATTCAACGTTTAAAATAAGAGATGTGGCAGAGTTTGTAGGTGTTCTAAACGCAGCCTGTCCGGGTGTGCGTCACGGACTCTTGTATACACGCCAAATTGAACATGACAAAACGGAGGCATTGAGCACATGCAATGGAAATTATGAAAACTCAATGATTCTTTCAGAAGAAGCTAGGTTAGATATAGTTTGGTGGCAGGAAAATCTTAGAGAGCCCTGTCATATTAAAAGTTTTACGCATGATGTAGTCATAACAACTGACGCCAGTACTTTTGCCTGGGGAGCAACTGATGGAAAATTAAAAACTAATGGTAAATGGAACAAAGAAGAAGCTAGCATGCACATAAATTATTTAGAGTTACTAGCGGTAGATTACGCGTTAAAGAGCTTACTCAAGAATAAAACTAATGTGTCAGTAATGTTACGAATAGATAATAAAACTGCAATATCCTATATCAATAAATTTGGAGGTTGCCGATCCAGTAAACTGCACAACTTAGCTAAACAGATTTGGAAATGGTGCCGTGAGCGTAAGGTAGAACTGTATGCGTATTACATCACAAGTAAAGATAACTTTGTAGCAGATAGTCTATCCAGAGTAGATGAATACAACTCGGAATGGAAACTCACCGCAAAGTATTTCGAAAGAATTTGTATTATGTTCGGAACTCCGGAAATAGATCTTTTTGCATCATACAACAATGCTCAGTGTAAGAAGTATTACTCTTGGAAGCCTGACCCCAGTTCATGTGGGGTAGATGCTTTTTCATTTGGCTGGAAAGAGAAGTTGTGTTATGCATTCCCTCCTTTTTCTGTGATTGGCAAAGTATTACAAAAGATTCGAGAAGATAAGGCAACCGTTATTTTGGTAGTACCCAATTGGGTTGGCCAACCTTGGTTTCCTGTCTTCACATTTCTCAGAAAATCAGAAATGATAAGACTTGGTCCTGACAAAAAATTATTACAATGTCCATATTCCAGGCAATTTCATCCCATGAAAAGTCTGGAGTTAGTGGCAGCTGTATTATGCGGCAAGCGTTTGCAAACAAAGGATTAAGCGATAAAACGATTGATGTACTGCTGCTATCCTGTTCAAATTCAACTAAATCTATGTATGCTTGTGCACTTCAGAAGTGGTCAAGATTTTGTATAGAAAATAACTTTGATTCTTTTAATGTTAATATTAATGTAGTTTTAAGCTTTTTAACTGAGCTCTATTCTCAAGGTATGAGCTATAGTTCACTTAATACGACTAGATCAGCGTTGTCTCTAGTATTACCCAATATTGACTCGTATTCTATTGGTTGTCACCCACTTGTAAGTCGATTTCTGAAAGGAATCGGAAAGGCGAGGCCGCCAGCACCACGATACAATACTACTTGGGATGTTTCTCAAATTTTGAATCTGTTTAAGACGTGGGAAAATAATAACGACTTAAGTTTAAAGTTTTTAACTCTAAAAATCGTTGGCTTATTAGCAATTTTAACGGGTCAACGTGTACAGACGATTTCATTAATTGAATTAAGTAACATAAAGGTTTGCGGTGATACCACTTATATATTTGTCCCGGAAAAAATAAAAACATCCGCACCGGGAAAGGTACAACCCAGTATAGTCTTACCTACATATAGTAATGATTTAAAAATTTGCCCTGTACGTACTTTAAAAGATTACTTAGAACGTACGCAAAGTTTAAGAGGTAACTCTAAAAAACTGTTTATATCTTATGAAAAACCTTTTCAGACGGTCTGTTCTCAAACCATAAGCCGTTGGCTCAAAAATTTGTTGGACCTAGCAAATATTGATGTTAGTATGTACAAAAGTCATAGTTATAGACATGCGTCTACGAGCAAAGCTAATATGTTGGGTGTTAATATAGATGTAATATTTGAGAATGCGGGATGGTCCGCTGGATCTTCAGTTTTTGGAAAATTTTATAATCGTAAAATAGTCGATAGAAGTTCATATGCTGTAACATTACTTGAATCAATAAAGACATGATGCATTTTTAACGGTGATTGTTTTTTGCAACCCCACGATTGTTTTCTTTGAACAGCTTCATGTAGTTAGTAGGTCATCATCTAGGTGATGACCCTGATGGTATGGAGGTAGCGAAACATAATTGAAAGTTGGACGAGTCCAACGGATGAAGTCCGACTTAAATTATGTGAGCTACTGACATACCTGAAGGGTCATCTCCCTCCCAACTTTCAATTATATTTCACTTTTTTGTTCCTGTGATTTAATTTCTTTTCTATTATTTTCCTTTCCTCCGTTTCCCGTTATTCTAACAGCTTTTTTAATAGTCGTGCTCTGGGTGTTAGAACTCGTAATTGTAACCTCGTTGTTTTCATCCTTTTCATTAATAAATACTCACCTATGAATACAATCGTGTATTGTACATAATAAAAAGCAAACAATATAACAGAAAGGTTTGATAGTAAATCCAACATGAAATAGATTTGAAAATATGCATGTTTGACTTTTTTATTTACTTAAAATTATCTTCTTTTTTGATTCTTCAAAGGTTCAATTTTAATTTTACTATTAAAACAAGTAAAGGCTTTAAATGTTTTGTTTTTCCCCTTTCATAAGGTAGACAGTCGCTACCTGCTTCTCCAGACCTCCACGTGTAAAAGGATTTCGAGATTTGTTTCGGTTGAATGAACAGAATTCGTCAACAAAACACTTTGGCGCTCTCAAAGCTCAGAAGCTAGAAAGTATAATATCGCATTATAACCTGGCCGGATTATACTGTAATACTTTTCCATTCTGATACACACGTTAGTATATTAGTTGTTAAAATGAGTCATTCTAAACAGTAAATACTTATTGTTATGCAAAGTGAACAGAACAGACATCAATACGACAATTTTATAGCCTGAAAATAGTACGACTTGTTGATCGTACTTTTTCTCATTTTCCTTTGTGTACTTTCAACTTTTCACACTTCACTCTTCCTTTTGTACTTTTTTATTGTGCTAGTAAACCAGTTGTTGATAGGGGCAATTTAGCTGCCGCTTTATGAATTAAAATGTATACTTGAAGCTCGAGTTCCGTTTGTAACAAGTTTAACTTTTTAAGAGTTTTAGTAGCAGTCTACAAAACTTTAAAATCTTTAGTACTTCCTTTTACTATTTATTTGTAAAATAATTAACACTACCCCTTTGAACTATACTCATTATTTTCCCTGTGAAACCTTGGCGAAATAGCAAAAATTGGCTTCCAATCTCCGTCTCAAGTTTCCCCAAACACATTTACGTGTTTGTTACAT
Source organism: Entomobrya proxima (assembly GCA_029691765.1). NCBI lineage: Eukaryota > Metazoa > Arthropoda > Collembola > Entomobryomorpha > Entomobryidae > Entomobrya > Entomobrya proxima. Next base: position 13,456,573 of record CM056170.1, on the reverse strand, counting down.
CACATTTAAACGAGCTTTCATTGTTAAAAATCTCTTGCGTGAAATGTTTAAAACGTATATAACGAGCTTTACACGTATTTTTCTAAGTATGACATTTGCATTTGAAACAAATTAGTTTGTTGTCTACTATTCATTTTCTGTCTGCTTTTTACGTAAATACTGTCTTCATATACAATCTAGCAATAAGCACGATATAGCAAACGTGACTTCGTCACAAAAAAGGTCAATTAATACATCTAGTAAACATGTGTAAATAGCAATTAAAATTTAATTGATTGGACCAAAGCAAAAAGGTCCAAACATATGTTAATTTTATTTCTAGAAAAGGTTCGTGAGAAGTAGGAGTGAAAATCGTTATTATCTGGGCCTGGAACACTTTCCTATTCCCACTTAAATGTTACTACTTTTCTGCGTTTTGCAACCAACCCATTACAATGTACAATAGGATCACTATCGATTTAAAAAGACATTCGATTCAAAAATTATGTTTCATAAAAATGGCATATAAAGCTGGAAGAATGGCGCTTTTCCTGACTATCCTTCTTCAACATTTGCCAAACTGTATACGTACACAGACATGGTTTGATTTTTTTCTTTAGTGCTCCTTACGTGCCTTGGTTATGGGATAAAGACCCATAAAACCTGCCTATTCCTTTTCACAATGCACTTACCAGCATGCTATACCCTACCACTAACCCTTTACGTAAGATTCCCCAAACAAGGTAAAAGTAATGGTTGTTGCTTAACCGTGTTGTGATGAGCAAGTGAGGTCTTGTTTACAACCCAATAAAATAAACTCATTAATTTTCTTCAGTTGTAAAAATTATACCAATGTTATTCATTTAGCGTAACAATAATAGTACACTATTAGCACCACTATTGCTTGCGCGTCTAATAATAATGGGCGCGTCGCTTATTTACAATTCACAGGAAACAGAGAGTTATTAAACCACACGAATAACTTTTTTACGTGAAACTAAAGAAAAGCGCATAGTGTGACATAAAGCAATTAAGTAGTAATAATTTACTACTTGTTTGACAAGTAATTAGCGCTTCGTTCGTGCATTGGATGAGCGTATTTTATAAATATATCAACCTTGTTTGCTACTAATGAAAGGCATTGTGTTTATTGAACAAAATACTTTCAGAATATTAATTACGGATGCATGTAACACGAACATGCACACAGAATGATCATAGTTTTTGCTATTACTTATTTACAATGTATGTATGTTCTTTTTTGTTTAGGTGGAAATGGAAGGGCTGACAGGGGATATCCGGTTTACCGAGGATGGGCGTCGACATAATTACACAATAGACGTAATGGAAATGACGATGCACAGTTCCAAAGTGAAGGTAAATTCTATCTAATCCACCATTTTTTTACTTTGTTAGTATTGGGAAAAATATTATTTTACTGATAGTTTAATGCAAACAAATGTACAAAATGTATGCAACAAAGTAACAATAGTATGTTAACTAATAGTCAATTAAAAGGGCATAAAAGTTATAACTCTAGAATGATACACAAGTGTGCTATCAGATCATAAAAAAGGATTGGTGATAGTATCAGTAATTCAATTCTGGGACGGAAAATAAAGCAAATTTGCATCTAAAAAACTTTCACTTCATAAATTACCTTTACCTGCAGCTACACATTCCACAATTCGGTTATTTGTAGAAATAAGGTAATAAACTTTGTGTCATGTCAAATGTATGTTTTTAGACCATTTTCCCAACGACTTTGATCTCATTTTGAATATTATAATGTTAGAAATTAGCAAGTTTTATTTTTGTTATCCTTCTAACCGGGCGTGTAAGGGGTATTACAAGGGTACTCGTAACTCAACATCATTGTTATTGTTATGGTATACTCAACCAAAGCATGACCGACGAAGCAAAAGTGTCGACTAACCGGCAATAACATTGAAGTAAAAGGCGTCTTGGCATTTTTTGGTTAGTAGAAAGACTAAAAGTGGGTCATCCACATTCATAAATATGAAGACGGCGAAGAGAAGAAAGAAAAATCCGCGTGGTTTCTTCTATCTCCTTTCAAATTTTCCATCGCTTGGAAAGTGAAACTTTCTTTTTCGTGTTTGCGGTTTGCTTTCTCCTTCTTCAGATTCAGCTTTCATTTTCCATTTTTTCATGTATGTTTGGTAGACCGGGATTTTTTATAGAATGGTACGTAGGTAATGTTGCAGAGGAGCAAAAAAATACTTATTGAACTTACTTTCCTTGCTTGTGCTACCGTTACACATTCCATTCAGTTTTTAACATAATACACTTTTTCACAAGTCTGATATGACATGTAAGGATAATGCATGAGTGCGTAAAACTACCGTATTTCATGACTTTTGACATCAGTGGCTACCATCTGCCAGCAAACATGTACACGGAGAAAAGACAGCAGGGTTCATTCGTGAACGCATGAGAATGGTAACATTCATAGTAACAACCTATTGCTATATATCCCGTTTGCCCTATGTTATTGAGCTAACTCATTTTATCTGATTTTTTAAATCACCACCACTGGTCATTTATGCTAGCTGGAATTTTGTACTTCTGGCATTCACACGGCCTAGATGGTCATTCGAAGGGGATGAATGCTAACGGCTTAGGGCTACTTATAATGCTCTTTATTAAACGTAAATTCCGAACATCTCGTACTGATAAAGGGTTTATGTAGGCTTTGTTACAAACCAGACCGGTATCTGATAAATTTATTTTGTAATGATTTTAAAGCAAAAAATGTTTTGTTTTGGATTACTCTTTCAGATTGCAGAGTGGAGTGATGCAAAAGGTTTCACTGCCATCCCAGCTAAGTACATTCGACCTCCTACTTTCTCCCGCATTCAGAAAAATCGGACATATATCGTCACAACTATTTTAGTAAGCTTTACTGGTTTTAATTGCATTTTATGCAGCAATTAATACTAACTGGGTTTACGAATCACCGTTTACAGGAGGAGCCTTATATTATGTACAAAGTGCCTGAAAATGGAGAAACCCTTTCCGGGAACGACAAATTCGTCGGATTTTGCAAAGATTTGGCAGACAAAATTGCTGAGAAGCTGGGCATACAATGTAGGTTACCTAAAGCCACAGTTTTAATTACAGACGCTGTAACAAATTCATAAACTTGTTTTATGATGATTTCTGTGTTGATTGCACAAACAGATGAAATTCGCCTGGTGAAAGATCAAAAGTACGGTAATGAAGATAAGAACGGAGAATGGGATGGTATGGTGGGGGAGCTGGTCCGTCATGTAAGAACCATGCATTTTGTGCTCATGTATATTTTTTGGCAAGCATAGGCATATTGCCATAATTTGTAATGATGCCATTTATTTGATTTCTAGGAGGCGGACATTGCAATCTCTGCTCTGACAATCAGTTCAGAGCGTGAACGTGTGATAGAATTTTCAAAACCTTTTATGTCTTTAGGAATTAGTATTATGGTGTACAAACCGAAGAAGCACAGTCCAGGGGTGCTTAGCTTTATGAGTCCGTTATCTAACGAGATTTGGTTGTGCGTGTTTTTCGCATACATTGGGGTAAGTTTTTTGCTTATTTTTTGTTATTAAAAATAGCAAGTACGAAAGCATTTTTGTGTCCATATTCCTAAAAATATGAGCTTATTAAATAAGTTCGATTCATATACAATATTATGTTTTGACATTTATTGGCACTGTACACAATGTACGATTTGCGGTAAATGTGACGCAAAAAGTACCTTACAACGATCATCATCCGTATTCGTGTTAAACTTTTTCCTGGCAGAGGAAATGGCCATGTCGGTGGCGTGGCGCTTGGTGAAGTAGACCATATTGTGATAAAAACGGCAACATGCTACGCTACAATAAATAGATATAAAAACATGCTATCACCGCTACCATGTTGGCATTACCAATAAAAACATGGTGCGGTGAAAGCACACGATATGTCGTCACGTCGTCGGTATATTCCTTTTGAAATGACTAACCCTACATTTTGTGCAATGTGCTCTATTCACATTCATATCAGTTCGAAATCAGAAAACATTATGTTATTCAAAAATTCAGCTACTACTGCTACTATTTATTTCGGTTTTTGTAGTAATTTGCAACATGTTTATGAGCTCAAATATGTTTATCAGATACAAAAAAGTGAATCTTCATAGTCCCATGTCTCACCAAAGCTGCTTCCGATTTGCTGAGTACAAGTTTTTTGTAGTAGAATCGCACACGTCATCATGATGATCTCTGTATGCAGAAATGTGCTAAAAGCTTTTTAACAATTTACGATTAGCCGGAAAACATTCAATTGCCACCGTTAACATGTGTACATATTTCTTAAATGTATTTGTTTGGCTTTGGTAAAAACATGGGTAAATGAATATATAACACATAACAAAACCTACATTATTACAAAAGGACTAATGTCTAATATGACTGTACTGTTTTGTAAGTGCATAACCTTGATAGTCACTGTCTTTATCAATTTCAGGTGAGCATCGTCCTGTTTCTGGTGTCTCGCTTCAACCCTAATGAATGGAAAGTGGAGACAAATGGACTTGTCAATCACGTATCTGTTTCGAATGACCCAATGTGGTTCTCCCTAGCCGCTTTGGTTCAGCAAGGAAGTGATATTTCCCCCAGGTAAAGAATGACAACAGTTGCAAGTTGGTAAACTGCATACCTCCTATTTTATCCTTTCCCATTCCCATCCATGTTTTCGCCTCACAAAATTTCATCAGCGTGTTTGACCTCGTGATATATTCAATCCGAGACGCACTTCCAAATTAGTTCAAACTGACTGTTATGTTTTAAACAGCAAACCTATCCGTCCAGGTAAAAGTTTTTAAGTGAACGCCATATCGTTGGCCTTTTTCGTAACTTCTTAATTAATTAATCATGTGTGTACCTATACTATGTACAAGATGGCCCTCTCGCAAATATCCCCTCATTTTGAAGTATGAGCACTTTATCTTCGAGCAAAATTCTAACCAATTTAGATAAATGTATGAGAATGCTGCTATTTTCCAAACAAGCTTGGATCTACTTACACATATCGCTCCTTTTTAATGTGATGAATAAATAAACAACTTATGAGCCTTGCTTTCAATGGCTTATGACAAGAGCTTGGTTTTTTTTCTGTGACATGGCTCCACTGACTCAAGCACTTGAAACTTTTTACTTAAATTGGAAACATTACTTACGTAAGTTTATAGCTAAACCATTTCTAAGCTTTTCATAAGGTTTCCACAAATGCACCCTATCAAAGTATATGGCCAGTATTTTAACATGCTTGTTTGGTAGTTGTGTGTACGTGCCCCATGTTTATGGAGTAGACTGTAGACAAAAGTTAATGATATCAGATGGAAATTTTCTGAAGCGTTTTATTTTATGTAACTTCCGAAAAATATAAAAATCTAGAGAATGAAGGTATTTGTGTATATTTTGAGATGTTTTTGGTGTTTGCCAAAAATATACATCTCTGACCTGGGCTTGGCTAAAGAAAGTAGTGAGAGGAAAGGAGAAAAGTGTTTGTTGGGTAGTTAATGTTGTTATTTGTTCATGTTCAAGTAACCTCAGTTCACTTTTCAGATGAATATACTACATTATTACTGATGATGAACGAGTCTAGCTAGCTAATGCGCAAAAACTGACTATCCAGCGTACATTACACTATTTATTTATTAGGCGCATAGTATATAAAACTCTGGCCTTAGTCACTCTTACAGAAGACCTTTGAAAGGATGTATCTAGTTACCACCACCAAGCTACCCTCCCGTTTTTGTCTGTCTTCAGTTTGATGTTTGATCTCTCGACAAGTTACCTCAGGCCTGGTAAATAAACAATGATATGAGAGTTTGGCCAGCTGTACTTAGGATGGAATTTCTTGTGTTAAAATTTCATACTTTCTTAAATTCCATTGAGCCTTGGGCTGTTAAGGCACACACTACCTATTTCCCTATTTTGCTTTTGCTAGTGGCTTGGTACATGTCGTGAGTTGTACACATGAAGTGTGCTAAAGTGTCGGCTTTCTCCAAGTTTAAAGCACTTTCACCGACTCACATTTCCTCTACATACAGTGGGGCACAAGCCACACAGATTCATATTCGCATGGAAGACGCCACTGGAAATCACAATTCTTCATTGCAAACTTGTGTATTATGCAATAGTGCTTGTGGCGATGGTCGACATCAAAACTATTTCAGTGTTGTAGCCGTATCATTTTTGCCAGAAGAAAGCAAACTCTCCTACCACAAAGGCATCTAGCGCATACCATGCTAAAAGCTTGTTTGTAGCATGCAGCATCATTGAACGATCGTTGCCTTTTACCCAAATTTATATTCGTTTTCTGCTAGAAATGCTAGACAGCCAGTAGGTGTTTGTAAACGTTTCTTTTTCTGCTTTCTCCTCCTTTCCCTTGACCACGTCCATCTGTCTTCATTGGAGAAGCCCCTTTCCTTTTCTTTTATGTATCTACTAAATCCTTTTCTGATGTTAAAAACGGACAATATTATTAGTTCCATGATATTCCTTCCTGTCTGTCCATGTGCATTCATATGTATGTAATAGTCATCGTCTAGTGAAAGGAAACAAAACTCACAGCTGGTACTCTTGCCTGTTGCAGATCTACAGCAGGTCGAATCGTCGCTAGTGTGTGGTGGTTTTTTATTCTCATACTCATCTCGTCTTACACGGCAAATTTTGCAGCAGTTCGGACCGTCAATCGAATGGTCACGCCTATCAACTCAGCAGAAGATTTAGCTGCTCAGACTGAAGTAGAATATGGTACGCTGGATAGGGGATCCACGTGGAACTTTTTTAAGGTAAGAAAATAACCAACCACTAGGAGTAGGCTACTGATGCTGAAAAGTGCAAGATGGGTAGATACATAAAAGCATTTAGGGAAAATCTACGAGAAATCGTTTATCCTAGATTTTGCACACGTAGTCTTTTTCTTGATTTTTCGTTGCACTACTACTGGTCGGACCATCATAGTTTTTTCTCCACTGAAAAATTGATTAGAAGTTTCCCCTCATAAAGACTTATGGGTTGGGGAGTAGAAAATTTAAAAGCATGAAATGAAAGTATAAAATACATATACAAATCGGTATATTTCTAAACGAAATCTTTGTCAGAAAACATCACGATGATATTGTAAAGTCAACTGTGAACACCATATTTTACTGTATTCACTCTGTATTAAATATATTAGCACGTGTTTCAATGTTTACTGGGCCCAACAGCATAAATATTTTATTTGTTTTTATGCAACTTTTACAGCGATCCCAAATGCAAGTTTACTCCAAGATGTGGGATTTCATGAATGCCAGACCACACGTCTTTGTTCGAACGTACGATGAAGGAATCCGAAGAGTCAGGGAAAAGAAAGGTAAGAGAGAACAAAATGAAATAAATTTTATGGACTTTCTCTCGTAGGCAAAATTGAATGACCCTTTATACTATGTGCGTATATTCACAATAGTATGCGCACTTGTATCGAAGAGGTTTCTTCAGGAAGGAATTTTATAATTTCCCTGTTGTGTGGCATATAGCTAAAAGCTCCCCTTCGTTCTGTTGTATTTGTAATGATTACCTAGATGAAAATGATGCCAGCACAAAGAAAGTGCCGCTGTGACTGTTTATCTTAATTTTCAAATTTTAATTTTATCTCTGTTCTATCAGTCCACTCGGACAACAATAGGAGTAAGCCCAAAAATAAGCCTATCGTAAATGCGGCAGAAAATTTCCCCGTGTTTGCTCTTTCAGTTTGTTTATTGCGTCATGAATTCTCGGGAGCTTAGCTCGTCTTGACATTTCCACTTGGATAAAATAAATACGGTTTTTAACTTTTAACCCCTTTCTCATTCTCTCCCTGTTTGCCTTTGTTTCTTTCCACTATAGGGAAATACGCTCTTTTGATTGAGTCGCCCAAGAACGACTACACCAACGGGAGAATGCCATGCAACACAATGAAAGTTGGAAGAAATTTGGATGCGAAAGGATTTGGAATCGCCACTCCGCTTGGTTCCCCATTAAAGTAAGTTGCCTTTTAAAGATGAAGGTGGCTTGAGAAGAAAGAGAAAGATTACCATGGCGTTTTACAATTCCTCGAAGAGGAACACAAAGAGAAAGTAACAGCAGCATAAATATACAAGATATGGATGACTTATTACTTGCATATTCATTAACACTTTTGCTTGCAGTTTAGCTTGTTTACGAAAGCAAGACACGATTCCGCTTTACTGCATTTTCCTGCAAGTTTTAGAAAATGAATCTTGTCACTTTGAAACATGTTGTATAATGATGAGGAGCCAAAAGTGAAAGTGAACCAGAAACGAGAGACGTGCTTCACAGTACAAAGCCCATTTCAAAGGAAAATGTCTCAAATGACACTTTGTGTATTGAGTAGTGAAAGTAGAACTAGTGGTTGAACTAATGAACAACATATCTACCAGTTTCTCCAATTCAAAAGACAGACGAAACTTTTCCCGTTATGCATGAATTAAAATGATGCATGTAGGTTCATAATCTTCATTCTGCACGTATTATATTTACCCACTCGCAGAACAAAATCGCATAAAACTTTAACTCTTTTTCAATTAAAACTGGATTTCTCGCTCATCCTGCCTGTACCAGTTAGAAAGTGGTGGTAGCCACACAAGTATCCTTGAAAAGTTTGTAAATAAGCGCAAAAAATTCCGCTGGTACTATTTTTGCTCAAATTTAAATCCAGGGTTTTGCATGAATACCAACAAAACTGTGCTTGCCTAGACTTTAGTAGAAAGTTTCTGGAGTGGGGACGGTGAGACATTGTTGTAGGATGAAAAGTGTACTGGCCTATAAATATAATACACGATTAAGCTAATCAAATAGTACATCCCACTACTGAAAACTATTCCGGTTTGAAAGGATTTGGAATTCAAAGTTTTCTTTTATTATGTTTTAATGCCAAGTGGAAGGAGTAGGCAATAAAATAGCGCTTCAACTACTCTAAACACTAGCTAGGCGTTTTTGTTTTTCTTCTGGAGATCAAACATGTGTAATAAATAAAAGTTTCTCCTGGAGAGTTCTCATAACCTCAATCTCTACTTTTTCCACAGCAGCCGCTAACAAACCACAGAATATATGGCAATGATGATAAAAAAAAGTAGCTAAAGGTAGTTTGCAAGCTGGATGATATCAACAAGACTGTGTATATTGCCAAAGCAAAAGCTGTTAGGCTATTTTTCTATTTATTATTAAGATACTACTCTGCTTTGGGAGCGTATATGTGGTGTTTAAGCAATATCATAAGGTTAGGACACCTTTTATAAATAGATGGTATATACATAAACGGATCCATTGAGATTGTCAAAGTTAAAAAGGATGAAAACCCTTTTGCTTTTTACTCTTACAACGCGTTCTTATACAGGTTGACAGAGTCAGGGAATCAGGAGTTATCTAATCTCTCCTGGGTTTCATATAAGCTCCAACGACTGCTATTACCACTCTTGTGTTTTGGGAAATAAAGGCATTCCTTTTAATTTCGGCCTGACTCCTTTTCGTTTTCTCTTTCGTTTCAATGTGTGTGATGGCTGATTCCCCTGACTATTTTCTTCAAATGAAGAACTTGTACAGATATTCACCTTACATGTTATAGAAGCTTGACAAGACATTGTTCTATTCCAACAAGCTCTTTGCTGAGACAAGTCATATTATATCTAAAGTGAAAGTAGGTAGTTGTACTTTAACCCCAAACACATATACATTCCCTTTATATATATGTATCTATTACTACGTAAGTACCGACCAGTTCGCACACAAATGGATTTCTTATTAAGTGTGTATTGTAGAAACAGAAGCGTTTCTTGTATGTTTCTGAATTTCTTTTTCTCATAACTCCATTTCTCAAGTTTCTATCATTTTTATTGTGAAAAGTAAAAAGAGAACCTGCACACTCAACTCTTTCTCTCTGCTACTTCACTTTCACTCGCATAAACTCTTGCTTATTGCTGATGTATTACACACGAGGCAAAGCTTTTGTGAAAACTTTTCGTTTTTGTCTTTCCCCTCACTCCTTGTACTACTTATTTCTCTTTTCTCTCTACTTGTTGTATTCTCACAGGCATCAAATTAATCTAGCGGTACTAAGTATGAAGGAGAGTGGCACACTGATGCAGCTTCAGAATAAATGGTGGGTCGATCGTAGTGAGTGTCCAGCTGAGGAAAAAGGAGCTGCGGAGACGGACGATGAGCTTTCTTTCAGTAGTCTTGCCGGAATTTTTTACATCCTAATTTTAGGACTCGCCATCGCTCTCGTTGTTGCCGCCATCGAGTTTTGTTATAATTCTAGGAAAGAAGCCAGAAAATCTCAGGTAACACAGCTAATGGTGCTTTTCTCCACAGGCTTTGTTCACATTGTTTCATTTTTCCATTAAAAAAAATATTTAGCAATGATCAAGTGTCATACAATATGATTGCTTGCTTTCTCCTAAGCAGATATTAAATAACACTAGGGTTGTGTAGAATTTAGGCTTTCTCTTAAAAGTTTGATATTTTAGTACGAAAAGGAACTCCACATTATACAATTCGTGACACTGCACCAATAGACCTTAAAAAGTAGGCAAAATTTATAATGGTGTGCCAATGGGAAAGTAAAAGTGCAGTGCGTGGCAAGAAGGAATGAGTAGGTAGAAGTTGCTTGCGGAACAAGTGAATGGAAATAGTGGAGGGAAATGACATGAAGAATGAATCACACAGTTCTTTCAAGTGTTGAATGGGCACTTCACGCAGACAGTTCTGAATTGACTTGCACACTTACTCCTCTACACTTTCTCCGTTTCATGAGAATGTGAGCCAAAGGCAAAGCATTGAAAATCATGGTGGTTGAGTGGAGTTGAGATACTTATCTTCATATAACTTTACCGTTTCAGTACATTGTAACACTAGAAGCAGCACATATATGTCATTTATACAGAAACGAAAGTAGTAAGTGCGTGAGAAGAGGTTATCATGTCTGATGTGAGGAAAGTTAAATGTAAACATTACTCTTGCCATTATAAGTTGTCCGTATCATCGGTCACGTCTACGAGTGCAGGGAGAAAGGTAGATATCTCTGTCGAGTTTTTTTTTGTTAAAAGGCAGTTTTTATGCTTTGCTTTGTCCCAAAGAAAAAAGGAGAACGGATGAAGGATCGATATGAACCAATTACCTTTGTTTACGTTTTTGAACATCAAACATTTTTCATGCAAACTAATATTTTAAATACGCTTCTGATTTCAATGTAATTATGAATGCTTGTAGATCTCGCTTAATGAAGCGATGAAAGTGAAAAGCCGCTTAACACTCTCTGGGCAAGAAGAGACGGGGTCTCAAACCATTCCAGGGAACAACGCAGGGAACAGCGGTAGTTCAATGATAGACTCTACCGGGGGTCTTATCAGTCCAGGTCCTACAGGTACCCTTCCGCATCATCATCATCATCACGGGCATAGTCACCACCATCATCATAATCAGTTTAAAACGTTACCGTCAAGATATAGTAGTAGTAGTAGACACAGTTTGCATCATCATCACCATCATCAACAACAACAGCAACACGACGCGATACCTAAAGTATGAGACTTACCACTGAAACTCAACTCGTAAAAATCAAAACTACATTCAGATAAAATTTAATCTACGTAATTTACAGAACTATATAAATATTATATTCAAAACAACTTATTCGACGTAATGAGCATTATAATATATTAATGTTAGACGATTGACGGTATTATTATATTATAATTACTTATTTAAAAAACGAACAAGAATTTCCTATTAATATGAAAATAAACGATTTAAATCCTACTTGCATACAATGAATCCGCAGGTGTTTATATAAAACTTGGACTACAGTAAGTTAGTACATAATCATAATCAAAATGTTTTGAAATGATTGCGAGGTGCGAACGAGTTTGAGCTAATAATATTTGCAAAAGCTATTCGAAACAGGAAGTCGGAATATTTGAAACATATAAATTATTCATGGTATGGTGTACTTTGAACATTTGGCATTGACTCTTACTTCGTCTGGCGTAATTTTTAGTAACATTAAGTATTTAAAAATAAAATTTAAAAAGCTAATTTTCAGTGCCGATTGGACTGCTCATGAAAAATCTGACTGGTAGTGAGAATACTTGAACTGCCAGCATACGACTAAAAGTTAAAATCAATCTGTGTGCCATTAATAAAATTTTAATATATACGAATTATGAACTGAACCAAAATCATGTATTCATTTATAAATGTTTCAGTTTATTTGCTATACTCTATCCTTTAAAGTGCTAGTTTACATTTCCTGCTACAGTTTGCAATGCCTGTTAGTTGAAAAAACTAGTAGAATCCTGCCGCAAAGTTCAGTTACGTCTAAATGGAATGAACGTCCGCTGTTTATATAAGTGTTTTGATGCTTATAGGTACTCGCTAGCATAAAAAGAGAAAGCAGGAACAACGTTGCAATCCTATTCCCAAGTATGATGCCTTTATGGAACGAAGCATGCATCATCCTTGTGAAACTATACGAACACTACATTATGTTGTTATTATTTAGCTACCCGACATGGTGCAGGGAAAGAGTAGAAAATGTGGGGCAATCATAGACTCTAGAAAAAAAACGGTGATTTTACATTCTAGGCACTAATTATACTTACGAAACAGAGGAAACTTTTTAAATTCGTACTTTAGCATGTAGTTTTAATAAGTTCTTCTTGTAGCAAAGAATATATAAATCTACAGTACACAATACAAAGTTCAAGTTGACATTGAAATCATATCGTAATTGTACTATTCACTGTGGGGGATGCATTTTTAAATGAATTACGAATTTTAAAATACGTTAAAAAAGAAAATTATATCTGAAATAGTTATCAGGATAAGCTTGTATATATATAATAATATAATTGGATACTTCTTTTAGATGCATAAGATATAATATATATACGATGATTAAACTGTTTTTAAAAGTTGTTTTGATTGAATTAAAATTTTGTTTTGAAACTTACTACATAAACAAGTAATATAATGAAATAATGTAAAATGTTAAATCTGTGAAATATGTACATACTAGTGTATATTATTATATCAAAATCAATTGATTATTATTCACGATGATTGAACTCATGTTTCTAATAAATCAGCTTAATGTGTTCGATGGTCACGGTTAATTTCTTTAATTTAGTTTTATGTTCATCAGTCTCTTCTTCCAAGAAATTTTGAAACTTTCGAAGGTGAGTTCGTACTTTCACACGATATATTATGTTGCAAACGTCAGCTCATACGCAAGGAAAGGAAAAGTTCAGCTCATACGTAATAAAACGTATATTTTATCATGCATTTGAGCCAACATTTCTTGTCGATTGCTTTTTATTATGAATGTTCAGGTGATGACTTTATTTTAATATTTATTATCTTCAAGAAAATATTTATGAATTCGTGTAACGGACAGTCTCAAATCAGTTTTATTGGCATAATATTGACTACATACGGGATTTTAAAACTATATTACAGGAAATCTTAGAAAAATCTGCTTAAACTAAGAGAAATGCTACGTCTTTATAAAAACAAATATCACAACTATTCAATCTTGGCTTTGAAGTTACCAAGTTTTGTCTGCTCTAAACTAAAAGACATAATGAATGACTAGTCATTAATTATTAGAAAGAAAAATTAGCTGAAAAAGTAAGTTGACTTCAAAACACTTTTTAGGTCAAAGGAACCTTTGGAAGGCACTTCTGTGAGAAGCTGGTTTAATCTTCTTTTGTTTGCGTCAATAATAGATCCGTCCCTAAAAAATTCACTAGAAAATCAAAGTTTTCCTGTTAGTTATGTGAATATCCAATGATGTACGACAAAAGTATCGTTAAAATTAATTCACAAAGTTATTTTTATCGTGTAAAGTTCTTTACCTTTCTCGGTAGCTATACTTTTTCACTAAAAACTTTGACAGGTCCTCTAAAATAGGCTCTGAGTGAAGTGCAACAAACTGCTCTCGACAAATCTATAGGTAATAATGCCCGCTTGAGAATGAAAATCCTTCACATTCCACAGTTTACATGAGGTGTAGAAATGTTTTTAATCAACTTACTCTGTTCATTATTTCAACCGTTGAAGGATGTGTCCAGTAGCAGTCATGAACTGAAACAAACGTTATCCCTTCTCTTTCTGCGTGCAAAGATGTTAGCATCATGTGACTGGAATCCAGCGAGTGGATAAAATTGGGAGGAAAGGCATTCTTTTGTTTCATTACATTTGGTCGTCTACGAATAACGAGGGAAAATTTAGGTCAGCTTTGATTTCATTTGTAGACATGCTTACACAGTAGAATTGAACGATACATACTCAAAAGAGTCGAAAACATGCATCTCCGGAAGCTTCATGGGGTCAAATCCTTCGTACGTTTTTTTGCTTGCTCGAAAGTAAGGCTGTACAACAGGAAGTCCTATTGGAGTTACCCATTCCACATTTTGACCACAAACTTGGGAGATTAATCTTGCACATTCAGTGAACCAATCCTATAATCCGAATTAAGAGGAATGCGTTTATTTTGTTGGAAGCAATGTAAACGTTTTATTTAATGCTGAATGTGGAAATCAAACCTGAATTTCTTTCGTAGAAGTAAACATTTCTTGCAAGCTATCGAATGTTCTACCAACTAAATACAATGATGCTGGCCATATGTGCTCCTTGGGAAAGTCGGGAATGTCTAAAAGTATGAGATGAAACCAAACCTCATTAAGTTGGTGACTAATTCAATAATAATTGACCCACAAAAATAAATGGACACCTTTCAATTGCTTGGCGATTTGCAGACGCGCTCCATATCTTGTCACTCCATAAACTGTTGTCATTACGGTTTGCTTGATTACTTTTCGTTTTATGAAGCCTTCCAACACCTGCGCCACCTTCACTCCTCGCTCGGCGTCTTTGCTCCTAAGCTTTTCAACCAGTGCTGCAACTGAACTGTATACATCCTGTGGTGTAGATGACGGTGCTAAATTCACGCTTTCAGCGCCAGCCTGATCACGTCCTAATGCTGCATAGTGCTGAAGTCCGTTACACGAACCATCTTGGTGCACCGGAAAATGTGACACGTATGATGCAGGATCACCACTTTGGATGGCATTTGCTATTTCAATGCAACATGCTAATGTTTGCCAGGGTTCTTCTGACTCCGCCCACCACTTCCGACCCTTCAAAATGTATTAATTATATATCAAAATTCATTTCTTAAATATACAATATATATACTTGTCCCCGTTTAAATGCGTTTTATGACTCTTTACCGTTAATGGATTTTGTGCTGAATCTAGAATATCATCCAGTATTTCGTTTGCGTACTCCAATCTTGTTTCAACAGAGTCTCTTTTCTTCAACCCAGTTAGATTCACCAGATGTATCTGAAGTAATATTTGATTTTACATGAGAACACGACTTGTAAAAGATATTTGTTTAAAAACAATACGTCAGTTAATGACTGACAGTTATTACTTCATATTACCTTTAACCAATCCAAACCATGTGGGCCCAGTGGTTTCCCTTGAGCAAATACTAAAATTGATCTGGCCATGTCAGCTCCTAAATGATTCAGATGAGGAGGACAAGGATACACACGACCTCGAAAGTCCATGTTGTGGGGAAACCAAAAGATGTCCTCTCGAAACTGAATTCAAATTACATAATCAGGAAGAGGTGTAATTAGAATAAGCTGCTACCGTATTGAATTACGAAAATCTTCAAATATACTTCTTACATGATTTGCCAAAGAGAGTCTGTAAAGAGCGTCACACCATAGACTGTACATTTCCGCCTTCTTCCGTTTCAAAGCTAACCTTGTCTTATGAACTTTTAGTTTCTCTTGTCTCGTCATATTTGCATCAATATTTGGTGGGAGCGGACATTCACTAGGTGGCGGAGGAATTCCCAAACTATCATCCCCTTTGTTATTAAACACTTCTATAACTGTATCGAGCACCTGCGATAAATAATAATTCAAAAGTGTTACAGTGAATTCTCACGAATGGCTTCTATGATTCTATGACTTGTACCTTATGATTTATTTTCCAGGGAACGGCACCTAATTGGTTTAAAGAGTCCAATGAGGGATATAAATCTTCTGGTGGACAACTTTCCAAGCGAACTTTTTGTTGATGAGCTTGATGTGGAAGCCTTAAGAAACAAAAAGGGTTCCAGTTATGAAAAACTGCTGAGATCCATTGCTGAGAAATGTAAAAAAAAATACCTTATGATTTTTGCAGGAGTTAAAAGATACCCTCCAGTACGAATGGACGCCCAAGGCAGTGGAGGACTAATCATGGGCACCAAAGTTGAATCAAATGTTAATTCATCTTTCGAAGCAGCCTGAAATAATTTCACTAAGGCTGGATGTGGTTTGATTTCTTCTTTAAGATGAACCCCTTGCATACGAAAAATGCTGTAGAAAGCTGGTACTAGGTGTCTACAATAAAATAACAACAAAACTTTGTTTACAAAACATCAAACTACAACTTAAATATAACCCATTGTTTTATGTATACGTACTCCACTTTGGTATTCAATCTCATTACTTGCGCATTGATTTTTATGTCTCGCATAATGATTCCGTAAAGAAAACGTCCTACGCTGCTTAGCACACTGCTGGGCCAAGCTTTCTCTTCAATATCCTGTATTAAAATTTGCAATGTAGCACAGATATTTAGACAAAGATAGGTATTTGATAATAATTTATTTTCTGCTCTTCATTTTAAGCTAGTTATTAAAAGGAGATACTCACCACATCGGGTCCAACACTTTCTGGATTATATAGTAGTTGCTGCCACTTTTGCCTAGGGTTTTTTATTTGAAATTCCGAATTCGATTGCGAAGTAGGATCCAAGTACCACTTGATGTACTCATGGTATAGTTGCTGAACTTTCTCCAGAATACCCTTTTCCTTCTTGTATAAAATCTGGTAACGAGCAAGCACCTTTGTTCCAAGTTCTCGATATAACTGAGATACGGTTGGACTATATGTTTCTGATCCTTCTGCTAGTTTTCGTATTTCCTATTATATCAAAGTTTATAGTCAAAATGTATATCGTAATCAAGCCAACAAGCCATAATCAAGTTAGGAATAATTCATAGGAACCATCTTTGATTACCTGGATTAAAATTTTTGCGTAGTCATCGGGCTTCAACACTTTGAGAAATGGGTACAAACCGATGGTTTTGTGAGCTTTGTTTTTAGCACCGTGATTCAGTAGAGTCGTCAAGTTTCTGTCCAATGCTTCTTTGATGGCTACTTCCCATCTCTCTTCAGTTTCTTCAAGTAATTTCCTCTATAACAATGAAACACATAATCAACGCTCGTTAAATATATGTCAAGACAGACAGATGATAAGTGCAGTGAGTAGTACAATGGCTTTATACATAGTATGGCAAATTTTCCAAGCCTTCCTTTTGTTCCACAGATTTTACAGTGACGGTACCTTTTAGCTCCATTTTTAACTGCTGGTCTACAAATGAACTTAGCTGTTTTAATTCTATCAATCCTGCAGCAGGAGATACAATCTGAAAAAAAACATTATTTTTAATAAGAACCATGATGTGAAAGTGTATAAAATTTCTTCAAAAGAATTTACAGATAATTTTGGAGTGGACTGGTTTAGGTTTTGCAAGAGACTACAGCTATAATCCATTGACGGTTGTTTAATGTTTGGAGAATAACTGGGATTGCATCTTCGTACAGCCTGGAATACTATTTCCCTTTGATCACCAGCAAATACGGTATCATTAAAAAGATCATCCAAGTAATATTGCTGTAAATATATAATATCGTATTTAAAACCCATGGAATGAATACAAGACAGTAATTTCTTATTAGTGTCAATATTTTCGTACGTCATTAGTAAGCTGATCGATATACGATGATATTAACTGCTTATTTAGATCCGTAGGAGCCAATCTTCCTAAACATTCAAGAACAGCAGCATACGATTGGATTGAAGGCTTGAGACCGTCTTCTTGGATGCTTTTAAAAATTTCTTTGACTTTAACAATATTCCCCTTAAATATAAAGTAAATGATGATGAGTGTTTGACTAAATATTGGACCCATAGAAGTTTATAGTTCTATTATTACAGTTTATTATTGTAGTTTACCTTTGCTGCATAGCCGTGAAGTAAACAATCAAAAGCTTTTATATCAGTAACGGGGGGATGGGCTCGGTTAACTCGATTGCGATAACGGTAATAATTTAAAGTCTGGAGTCCACGATGTAGCTGTCTAGTAAAAACGCACATATCCAGATAAGCAGTTAAGCTTTTGTTTAGACTGACTTCTCTGGCTAATTTCTCCATTTCCTCTCGTTTTACTTTAGCCATTAGTTCCTTCTCCTCACTCTTTAGCCTCACTTTGCTTTCAGTCTTTTTTATGGTTTTCTGCTTCTTCTTCGTTTTAGTTTTCTTTGGGGGACTCTGAGTAATACTTTTACTTTCAAGTGGTTCCTCTGGTTTTACACTGAAGTCTTCTGGTACAATTTCAAACTCAGAATCAATCAAGTCTCTTTCTTCAGGTATCATGCGATTTTTGGTAAAGGTAGATGTAGTCAATACTAGGGAACCATCGAATCCGTCATCCTTTAGGCAAGCTTCAATCTCTTGATCAAACTGACCAGAACTAGCTGCTGGAAAATCCCTTTGTAGTTGGGAACCTAATTGTTCATTTGGACTCAGTTCGTTTATAAACAGTGATGAATGGTCATTAAAAGTCGAGTAAGACATAAGTCCACGAGATTGCGCGGAAGTACGCATTGTTGTCGTTGAATTGGCAGACTCATTAACTAACTTTCCCAAATACGCGGTCATGTCCTTTACTTTGAAAGTTAATAATTTGGCTTTACTTTCCGTTACATCAGCACCAGCATTTTCTAGACAAAAACAACAGCAAACATTCGTCATTAACATTTCAAGGTTATTCAATAAACATGATTTTCTTAAGTAAATCACTCATCCTATATGCCAGCCAGTTAAGTTTACCTTGTATAATTTCAGTCGTTGACTTGCACACTTTCTTGACCTTCTTCTTCTTTAGCTTCTTTACATTCCCGGACAAAGGTTCAGCCGACGCCTTTGTCGACAAGGACCGAACTCTAAGTGCGTGCCATGCTGGAGGAACTGCAATCTCTGTTAAATGAGAGTGACACAAACCATTAGTAGCATAATGACATGAATGATCCCAACACGCTTTAAAAAACCGAATGCACCAAACCTGTGACTCCACGGCCTGTCTGAGAAGACAAGCGTCCACAATTAGGACAAGTTGACTCCCCTGCAATAGGTGACACATTAGAAACTCCTGATCCCCGGTGCAGTCTCGCCAGACCATTTAGCAGTTTCACGTCTGCCCTCAAGATCTGGCTCATCATCTTGTAGCAGAACAGAAGAAGTGGCCACGAAAGCTTATCAAACAACCCTTCCTTATCCAAAACAACGGCACGTTTGTGATTCCTGAATCGTGGGGATTCTCTGAATGCAAAACTAGTTCATTGTTTCAACCGGAAAGTTTCTGAAGTTGCCTTAAAAAGTAGAGGATCTTTACATCTAGTTTGGCTAATAAGGATCCAAACTAGGTACCTAATGATTGTACCAACTTAACTAGATTTGTAACCTAATCATTAGTAACTTTAAAAGTATGATTGATTGAATATTCATTCCTATAAAAATACTTTTGTTTTGGTACATTGTACAATGGTGCATTGCATGTGATTGCATTCTGTAAACACATGCTTTTCCTCCTCCACAAACTCCACACAAAAGGGAGATGAGAAAAAACTGGCCAGCGCAATGCACTGTTTTGAATATGTGGGGCAAAGCGATTCACAGCGTGACCAGCGTACTCAAACCCAACCCAACTAAGCCAACTTTGCCAAGCCACAGCCCAAAGTTGCAACTTACAGTTTCCGGTTTGTCGGCTTTTGTGGTTGAGCCGCGGTGCGTTTCGTGTCACCACTTTCCAATTTGAAACCTTGACCATAGTTAACAAATTTAGACATTTTCTACCCATTATTGTTGACTGATAATATTTTTAGTTTAAATTTAAAAAGGTGTAAACTAATATAATGATGATTTAATTTATTTGGTTTATGGGACAAGGTTGTATGAAAAGTTAAGTGTATATAAAGGCTGGGTTTTCAAGATTTGCATTCATTATAGTCATGAATGGATTTTAGATTTTTGTAGCATTTGCATTTACTATTATAGAATTTTGAATGTTTTTGAAACGGCATCTGAATGTGAAAGTCCGTTCGTCTGACCAACAATTATTGGATTGCTTTAGACTTTTTATGAAACATAACTTTTTTACTTTTGAATGTAACTTTGAACAAAGTTGTAAATTATCAATATTAACGTTTAATATGAATTATAGGTGTATAAAATATATAGATGTCAAGATCTTTTATAGATCTCTTACGGAAAACAAATTAAAAATAATTGTTCCATCATCCATATTCACTAATATTTCCTTGTCTTCAAAAATTAATCTGAGGAATTTTAATTAAAAATTCCTGTGTGTCTTATTTTCAGAAATTCTTGGGTTCTAATTGGGTGTTGAATGATGTGCATGTGCAACTGTTTAGAGTGTTAAAGAAGCTTGCATTGGCATTACCATATTAAGTGAAGAATACTTCGATTGTCATTCATTTTAACTAGGTACGCCAAATACCACTAAGAAATATGCTATTCCCCAACAACATCACATGCAAAATCAAATTACAAATCACATGAAAACTGCTAGTTGTTTTTAGCAGTTTTAGCATCATGTCAGTTTTTTCCCGAATTAAAGCTAATAGAAAGTCACAGAACGATTATACTCTATACTACTACTATTATCGTGCTTTCAAAAAATCCGGAGGTATAGATTGAAGACAAGATAAGAACATTTTTGATCATATCATTGGCTCAAATCTTTTGTCAACCTCATTTTCAAAGAATGAACTCCCAAGAAGCTGTGTACGACAAGTTGTAACATTTAAAATGATGGATATTATGTGTGAACCTGAAATGGCTTGAAACTTGATAATTATATGGGATTGATTGATTCCATCTTTTCACACTTAATTATAAGCTTCTTTGCAAACAAAGGGCTTGTTTGTCAACTTCGAAAACTTAGCTAACAAATTGTTTCAAAGAGAACGTCTACTTGTCTTTGTCATGTTATACTAGAACCGGGGCCAAGAATGTCATCGCGTGGTGTTGGGTTGGGCTGAATTAAATTAATATGCCGTTGTAACTGTTGACCCAAGTAGCACGCACAACGGAAACTAATTCAGTCGACGACGATAGTACTCTGAGCATGAGCGGACGGTCGGGAGTAATAGTATTATAGGTATTTATGCTATAAAATATTATAGCTGTCATTGTCATGTTTTTAAATATGCGTATAGGAAGTGTGTACCTATTTAACTAACATCAAGTCCTTGAATATGATTGGATTTGCATAAGAACCGTGTGTACAATTTATGATGCTTTATAGTCAGACAATCAGGCAATTGATTACTTTTTTGAATTAAAACATTGTTAGAAATTATCACTTTACCAGTATGTCTAACAAATTAATCCAGTCTCTTCACGCATATTTGTAAATTGGAATAAAAAACCCTTCAGTTTCCTAAACAAACGCATTTACTTAAATTTTTGCAACCTGGAATGAAGATGGAAAAATTATTGCGCAAGCTCATTTGTCAAATGTCAATAATTTCCAATCTAAAAAGAACTTTATATGTAGTCGAATAAAATCTTTATTTTGTAGGAAATGTACCCAACACGATGATATGACATGATTATGATGCTGGAAATAATTGGCATTGAACGCAACATCAGATTTTGCTTTTAATTATGTGCAAATCACTGGAAAATAATGGGCAAACAAATCGTGACAAACATGAAAAACAGAGCAAGCATAACTTTCGAAACAATTGAAAAAACGAATGCGATGTAACAACCTTGAATGAGGAGTTCAAGATTATTATTACAGGATCAACGATGTTGATGTTCATGTACCGTGTAATCGCGTGAATCATCACATGCCGATATGTATGTCATTTCAATTAGCATAATACTTTCATTTTCCTACAAATTAGTCAATAGTAGATTGCTTTTTTCCTGAAATTCTGCAATGACAATTCTATAGTCTATGGGATTTTTCTATGATTTGCTATTTTGTCATACACCTCTCATCTCATGAGACATGATGTCCCATGTCTCACCACCCTATTTCGTACGATTCATGTTCCAAGAGACTGAAAAAGAAGTGAATTCGCGTAGGCAGTCAGAATACCACGCCGGGTTTGGTTGTCGGATAATTAACTATTTCAAAAAATATGCCCAACCGATATAGTTGGAGCCAGAACGAGAAGCATTTTTGTCACCGTTCCGGTAATGTACCACATAAAGTGCTCTGCTGAAAAGGAAAAATTATTCCCGTACTTCAACTCTTCATCGCTTCGCTAGACTCGAGTGGAGAATAATAAATGCTTTTTGGCAGCTTTTTCAATGCAAAATTGTTGTGTGGGGCATGGAAAAGTACGAAAAAACGTCTGGTTACAGCTGTTGTAACACCGGTCTTGGACCAAGACTCTTGGTCGTAGATGCATTATATTTTATCCACGCTTATTTCATGTTCCATCAATTTTGCAAACAGTCAAGTTCCACTACATTCACATTAGCAGGCTAAAGGCTTGAGTTACCAAAACTAAATGACTCGTCAATGCTGCTGAATATTCGATTTCGTTCTGGTCGTGTTCGATAATAATTTGCGAATTGGTTGTAGCAAATATCAACGAGCTTCATTGTGGGTGGCTTCTCAAGTGTGGATACTATCGGCATTTGTGGTCAACTTGTACCAGTCCCAATCTGATATTCCGCGCTAACACTTCTGCCAACTCGTATCCTATTGTATCATTGCAGACTAAGGAATAAAGACGCTGTCGCTACGCTGTTGTACTGATTGGCAGCGTCCTAGAACCGTTGTTGTATCAAAAGGAGCATGTAAGTTGGGCAAACAATCAATGCCATCGGGAGAAACGGAATCGGTAAATGTGTCCATTTGTCACTTTAATACTTTTTTTCTGATTGTTTCCTTCAGCTTCGTTGGAGCAAAATGACATCTCATTTAAACCAGGTTATATACGATTTCCAACAAAAACAGAGATGGATGCAAATTACCATCCAAGTATTTTCATGATGAAGAATTTAATGGGATTTTTTATGTGGCAACCTATTAGATACTGGAGGAATATGGTGATAAGGACAAATGCAAAATTCGTGACCCGGCCAAAGTTGAAAAGATTTTAGAAGGCCTGATAAGCGGGGGTGGGAGTAAACTTCAAGTAATAAAATTTCTCCACAATTATTTTCATGTTATGAATTGGTTATAATACGTGCTTAAAAGCAGAAGTTTTTCAAAATTCGCCTTCAATTGATTCTCTTAAGGTGATAACAGATTTTGATTTTACATTGACTCGGTTTCATAAGGATGGGAAAAGGTGTACTTCATGTCACGGTAAGGCTTGGAAATTAATTTTATGAGTATGTAACTTTTTAGAGTTTCAATGTTTCGATTTTATCTCTGGACTTTATTCTATGATTGTCAGGTATTGTGGATAACAGTCCATTAATGCCGGACGACTATCGGGAAAGGGCAAAAGCTCTGGTTGATAAGTATTACCCGATTGAAATCGACCATGAAATGAGCATCGAAGAGAAGTATATGATAACGTTTTTTACAATATTTTTAGTTACCTACATCTTACAATTTAAAGGAATGCATGGGCCAGATCTCAGGCTAATGTAATATAAAAATTTCAATGTGTCAGCTTTTCTGTCCTGCATCCATATATCTAGGGTTTTATAAGTGGTGGGGAGAGTTTTGAATGAGATCATGTGCCTTGGTCATATTTTTGTTCATTAAAATACTAATATTTTACCTAAAAGCGTTGATTGTTGATTAAGAATGGAATCGTGCATAGGAATATTTCGCTATCAGCTTTTCCTATTTACTTTCCAATGTTTGCAACCGACTGCAATTGCCATGTTTTCTTTATATTTGTATTAACTTTTCAGGATTCCACACATGATTAGTTGGTATAGACAATCTGAGAATTTGCTCATTGAATATCAGCTAAGTAAGGCTAAAATTCGAGAAATGGTTCAGACGGGGAGATCTCTGATGAGGTTGGTACTCTATTGATAATCGCCATAAACATTACCGTATCTAATCAGTACATAAAAGTTCGCATGCATCACTGCGCTTAATTGTTGCGTGACGTGACGGTGGTTAGCTGCCAAATGTATGCTTTAATTCTTTCTTGGAAAATAAAATAGAATAATTGGCTATTTTTGCATAATGCATTTATTTCTTATTTTCAGGGATTCAGCCCACGATGTTCTTTCTTTTTTAAACGATCACAACGTGCCTTGTCTGGTTTTTTCTGCTGGGCTAGGAGATGTCTTGGTAGAAGTACTGCACAGGGAAAATTCGTACTTCCCAAACATGAAGGTTGTCTCCAACTTCATGACATTTAATGAATCGGGAGTATGTACGACTTACAAAGAGCCATTAATTCATATGTAAGAAAGTATTGCCTATTATCCATAACCCTAACAAGTTATTCATATCAATTAATGCGTACGTTTAATCATTGATATTCGTATTTTTCTAGGTATAACAAAAATGAGACCGCGTTGGATAATCCACAATACTTCGAAGAACTGTCACATCGGCATAATGCCCTAGTGTTAGGAGACTCACTTGGAGATGTGCAAATGGACAAAGGTCTATGTAACCCAGGATCGATTTTGAAAATTGGGTTCTTAAACGATAAGGTTCGGTTGTTGAAACCTCATACTCTTTTAACTATAAACCTAGTTTTGTGTTACGGTAAGCTTTTATTTATATTTTGCTTGCAGATCAGCGAACGCTTGGATTCATTCACAGAAAGCTTTGATGTGGTAAGGAATGTTTAAAAGTAGATGGTACGAAGTATCAATATATATGCATCATTCTTGACTGTTGATTATTTTTATAATATGCAGGTACTTCTTGATGACCAAAGTTTCAACTTTGTGCAAATTATTCTTAAGCAGATCTTAGCTCCACGAAAGAACGGGGAATCACTGGGTTGAACAAGGATAATAATATGTATTATCTATTTCTTGAGTGGTCCTGTAGTTGGTAGTAAGAGTAAAAATAGGTACTAGTACTTAATATGATCGAGCTTGGTAATATTCTTTATCTCGTCTCAAATTAATAAGTAATGTGAGTAAAATTAAATATCAATTAGTAAAATAGTTTATTTTCAAAAAATATGTATCTTTCATGTCCCCAGTGATAATAAATAAAGATTTAAGTAACTTACATTTGAAACAATAACATTATGAGATTCTTTTACGTTTATGGTATCATATATTGCATTTCGGCCAGTTTAATCTTTGTTGTAGTATGTAAGATAGATAATGTGATACAGTTATCGGTTGCTTTTCTCATGTGGCATTTTGGTCAACAATTTTTCAGGGTTGGCAATGGTTAGTTAAGTCAGAAATTGAAGAATTTTTCAGTGCATCATCAAGACATCCTGTATATATAACGAACACAAAGAATCGTAATTTATGAAAACGAGTTTTCTCTTGTGTATAGAAATTTAGATTAGCCATTCAGGCATATCATTCAATAATGTAACATTACAGCAAGTAGTAGCTGAGCAATAAAACAAATGGTTAGTGTGTTATTGGTCGTAGAAAGAGAAAAGAGAAAGTATGTGGATAGAAATGTAAGTTTGAAAGTGAGAAATGTTAATTGGTAACTTAAATAGAAGTGGCAGTAGTTTTATTGGACAGGGCGGATGAAATAAAGAGAGTTGGAATGTAGAATTTAGTAGGATAGGTCCATGCGTGTCAACTCTCTTCGTCACTTGTAGTTAGCAAGCAGCTAAGCTCCTCTAGGTTTCCCCGTTCTCGTTGTTTGCTGTTGCAATGCAAATAAAAAATTCCCGATAAGAATAATATGAAAAGGCTTTAAAAATATTTTACCATGAATCCTATTGAAAATCCTCTTTCAAAACATTAACATTAATAGATTTATTTTAACAAAGCACGCACACTCTTCAACATTTTTTTGTGTATATCTAGCAAAACTTTGGCATGATAATTATATAAACTTAAAGTATCACAAATAATATTTTCCTCGAAACAACAATAAAATTCATCATTAATAAGATAATTTTACAAGATATAGTGGATGTGCAGGTCATTTGTTTGTTGGGAAAACTGAGAACAAGAAGTGTGTGAAATAAAATACATAAAATATTTAGATTGTGTTTATACAGGAAACGCATGAAACAAAGATCATCATTCGGCGGAGCTTGTAAAATGTCAATGTGAAACATAATGTAACCAACAATACTAAGAATCGAAATAAATAATACTACAAGATGCACAGTTAGCAAACTTATGACTGAAGTGAGAGAGAAAGTCATTGAAAACCACAATACTACATAATATTGAATTCCTATCCAGCTACGGCAAAATAATAAGTTAAAAATATCTTAGAGCTGAAAAATAACGATATCTATATATTATGTAAGCTTCTAAAAAAGCTCGAATTCACTACAAAAGGACTAGCCAAATCATTAAAACCCAGTTAGGTACAAGCCGTCAATTCCATTACGAGTAACTGAATTACTGATACTGATAGTTGCGTACTACAGCTACAAGCAAACGGACAGAAGTTACGTATTAACTCTTATTTACAAAAGCCGGGTTACATAAGGCATTAGAACCAAAATCCGATTTGTTCGAAAGCTTGCAAGAACATAGAGGTTGGCGGGGATCTATCGATCTAGATAAGCAACAAGGTCCCATAATTAAAAACAAAAAGTGCAAATATACATATTGTACATCATATCCCTTGACTTAAGTCACTAAGTGGATCATAATGATGATCAAGTTATCATCTTCGTTAAACGTAGTAATACGTAAGAAGAGATTAAATTTTTAAAGACATAGAATCATATTATGTTGTTTGACTATCGTGAACTAGTGTTCCCAACCCCTCTAATATCAAAATTGTCATCATCAGTAGTATCATTTTCATCATACCCGTAGCTTTCTCCTCGTACAGTGGTATCCAGGATTCTGGGCTCTTGGTCGTGTAACATTTTTCTCATGATCTGTATAGAAAAGCAATATTTGGCAAGTCATTGAAATATTGTTTCATTTCATACGTGCAACTTTTAGGGTCTTACCATACTACCCTCACACCATGAGAATCCCATTGATGCAATAACATGCAGTATCAGGTACGCACAGAAGGTAAGATACAGAACTCCAAATATGGAAACCCCCAAAATCACGTACCACTCTGGTGAAAGTGATTCTGTTACGTAGTATCCCACAAAGTACATGTTGATTGAAATCACAACCGCAGCCAAAACGCACGACATTCCTTTCATAAACCTGGAAATTTAGAGGAACACGTTGGTACAACCATCATACATTTACCATTAAAAGTAGCAAAAATGTTGCGTTTCATATTTACACTCCATTTTTGAAGTCACCCATAATGTTCGAAGAGCTAGTCATTGATATCACAGGCAGAATAGCAAAAGGCAATTGCATGCTCATCAATGCGTTGAGCATATCATTCATGCCAGAAAGATCCTCAATGTTTTGGAATTTGGCAACCAGGAAAGTTGGTAGAATTGCAATAGTTCGTGTCAAAAGAACACGCTTCCATCGGGACCATTTTAGGTCTAAGAATCCCTAAATTACATTTAATTAAGTTAACGTTAAATTAATATTGAGTTACCCATAAGAATAATATATAAAGGAAAAAACTTTCTGTAACAAGCTTACTTCCATTACAAACTGCCCTGCATATGTACCGGTCATTGTACTAGATTGACCTGCAGCAAGTATACCTATTGCCCAAATGTACATGGCTGCATTTCCATATTGACATCCCAGAAAAACGCCACCCTTGTATATATCTGGTTGAAATATCTCCGTGTCGTTCTATTACAAATATTCTGGTTTAAGTTTATTCTTCTAAAACCACTGCGTTAATCTTTTATCGATCTTTGCTTACCGGGAAAATATTAGAATGCGTGTTGTTGTGCATTATGCACAAGTCCCTAATGTCAGTATTGGTTTTTCTTGTGTGTGTTGTGTCATCCCACACACCATGAGCAAACACGGCAACAACGAAAACGTTAATGATGAAAGAAACGGTGAGAGCAATGGTTGCTTCAATGAAATAGTATCGATTTGCTTCTTTGACTTGATTCTTCTTCGAATGATCGATTCCTCTGGACTATAATATAATTCAAACAAAAAACCGAATTGAAGCTAAAACTAGGATAAACGTTAATTAAAATAGAAGAACTATATAACATTGTCAAGTTTGATTGATCAATGTCTTCTTGACTCCACCTTGACTAATGCAGAGTGTAGATACAGATTATGTGGCATGATAACCGCACCAACAATGCCGACCGCTTGAAGAAGAGCTTTTCTATCACAGTTTGTGCAAGTCGGTATCAGCATCCCTTCGAGGACTTGGACCTGATTTGGTGCGACTGTTACGTACTGCAGGTTAAAAATGAACAATTTCAATGAATGTGAAACGATATGCATTTTACAATTAAAATCAAAGTTTTTCAATACCTCATAGCCAAATGATACTGCCATCACTGTGATCAAAATACCGAAAAATGCCTCCAACTTTCTCAACCCGTACTTGTCAAGAAAGAGAAAGGTAAAAGTATCTGCCACAGTTATCAGAACACCACCCCATAGCGGAATCCTAGAAGACGTAATGATACAATGATATAACGTATAATATTGAATATGTTTTTTGTCTGTTGTTAGCCCAAAAGCTCTCCTCCAAAATATAGCGTTACTTACGCCTTATTCGAGAGAAGATAAAACGCGATTGCCGTTCCAATTACTTCTTGCATATCTGAACCAATAATTGCAATTTCAACCATGATCCAAAGCAAAACTCTTGGTACGACTGGGTACTTTCTATAGCAAACTTCCGCCAAATGCATGCCACTCACAACTCCAAGCCTTGCTGCAAGTCTTTGCATGGCCAGTCCGAGAATTGTTGCCCATAAAAGCACCCAAAGAAGCTGTAAAGTTAATAAAACATTAAATTCTGGCTCACTTTTTACATTTACTTCATACATTGTTTAGTAAAAACATACTTTGTACTGCGCCACTGCTCCGGATTGCAGATCTGACTCAATATTCCCCGGATCCAGATAGGCTATACTCATTAGAAATCCAGGACCGGTGAAAGCCCATAATTTTCTAAAGCTAAAAGCCTGGTTATAGAAGAGTTCAAAATAACATTTTAGACAACAATTATAACAATTAGACTAACAATCCATAGGCTATTGTCGTTTTGAATTACCGTTGAATTCGGTTCCGGAATCGAGATAATTTCTTCGAGGTACGTATGAAATTCTCCATTTTCTCCTGAACCCCCGCTTCCATCACCCGCCGCGTGATTGTTGTTCATTGTGGGAGGTTTCCTCCCGGATGGCTCAAAGGCCACATTTACATGAGATCCTTGATTGTCTTCATCATCGGAGACAACAACCAAACGGTTTCTCCTCCCACTTGCTGGATTTGCCACTGTTCCATTACCACTACCACTCGTGGCGTTAGCGGAGGAATCATTATTCCCCAAATCCGAGACTCCCGACATGGTTGTAAATTATATGTTACAGATTCCGTTGCACATTAGTTTTATTGCCAAATCTATATGGCAGTTCAAAAAGAAGCAAAAAAAAAGTGCCAAGTTAGGGGGAAACTTTTCCAGTACTCATTAAAGACTAGCTTTTCTTTCTTCGCTCCAGCTATTCCTTTTTCCCAAGAGTGTAATTCTCACAATTGTCAGTCTCAATCTCAAATTACTTAAGTACGTGGTTGGCTCTCGTACAAAAACTGTTTCTGCGAAAAAAATATAACAAAAATTAAGCTTATTGTTAGGTATCATGGTCCATGACTCACTATCTCATGAATAACAATATTCGCTAATAACATGGACAATGGACTTCACACAAACACACTAATAGAGATACCTACGCTGTTTTAGTTTTTCAGACTCTTTGTGCGCATTGAAATTTTCTCTGCACGTATGCCAGGCCAGGGTAAACAACGCACAATGATGAACTATTGTGTCCTGTGACTATCTATTTTATATGACTAATTTAAATACATAATTACATAGACAACTGAAGTTGAATTCAGTAAAAATGTGAATACTTTATCTGTAAAACCAGATAGGTTAACTTATAACTCAAAGTAAGCAATAGTGGAAAGCATAAATCTGTCTCTAAAATATCGCTTGATTTCTTGGAAATGGCTTTTCTATGAACGCACAGCATAATGCAAAAACTAAATATTCTTGGCTAGTTTGTAGTTAGTTATTTAAACTAATCGCCATCAAAATAATTTAATTATTTTTCTCATTTTCATTTCAAATGCCATGCATGATGATGAGTTGCCTTATTCCAATAACAGCATAATAGTTAACTGTAAAACAGTAGTAGTAGTAGTAATATGATTTTTATCATGAAAAAGTCATGTATGCTGTCGATGGTGTGTTTTATGTATCAACAAACAGCTTTAAAATGGGGTTTGCAACGCATTTTCATTATGTATTAAATGCTATGAATAATGAATAAAAAATCTCATATGAATTTTGTAAAATATATGAGCAGTATTGAATATTTTTTGCATTTCTTGATCAGATCGCAAATGTTTGTTAAATAATCGTTTCAAAACGGCAGGACTCCTCACTTTATGTTAAAAAGTAATAGAACTGTCATTTGTCTAAGTTTGAAGTTAGGGATGTAGCTGAGGTGTTATTATGCATTGACAAATTCTGTCTAATATTTATTTTCCCTAACCTATATATACCTTTAGTACGTGATTCATAATGCTGTTTATCATCTCATGTACATGCATCGGTCTCGACAGCTAAAATACTGGCTAATGTAATGCTAATATGCATAAAACCTGTACGTAGGTACTCGTCGAATATTAAATTTTTTAGCATTGAAGTCAGTAGTCCAATGACGCATATTCTTGGGAATTGCTTATGCAGTATTGGGGTCCGAAAGGTCAGAGTCATACACGTTCTCATGTTCAACATAAATGGTATGTTCCATGAGCAATGGAACAACTATTCTTAATTTTATCATTTAAAGAAGTTGACTGGGCATATTTTTGCATCTTCATAAAGTTGCATTTTATAAAGTTGGTTGCATGAAGTAGTAGTAGAAGCACAGAAAAAGTCGAAATTCTGTTAGCAGAACGGACAGAATTTTTCCATTCTAAATGTGATGACAAACACGTTAATACACTTACACTTTATCACATCAAGTGAGTTACAGCAGCCTACATTGCTATGATGTATGATAATGTACTTCATGTTCATATTACAACTGATTTTAAAAAGATACATACCTCCACAAATGTTTTATTGCAAATCAAAATGTACACGAACATGAAACGGAACAAGAGATTGTTTAGGATTCACGAAACATCAAAATAACTGCATCTGTTAATCATTTCAGATTTGCTAATTTCAGAAGAAAAACGGTACGTTAACTCAAAATTAAAACTTTTCCATATATCAGTCAGAGTA
This sequence comes from Entomobrya proxima, assembly GCA_029691765.1. Lineage (NCBI taxonomy): Eukaryota > Metazoa > Arthropoda > Collembola > Entomobryomorpha > Entomobryidae > Entomobrya > Entomobrya proxima. The sequence goes on along the minus strand of CM056170.1, from coordinate 13,424,864 downwards.
AAAGCTTGATGTAATGTTGCATATAAGTATGGATAACAAATTAATATTATGTTTTGGCAAACACTGTATGAAATCACTAATTCAATTGACTGTCAATCGTGATGACTGGTGACACGACATGTAATCTGGTCACAAGCGATACAGTAATTTACCTACCCTATGATGAAGTTACAATGTAACTATATTTTTAAAATCGTGTTTATTTTAAAATTCAAATTAATGCTAATTTCGGAAAACGTTCCAGTTTTTGTGGACATTTTAATTTATTTATATAAAACACATAAATTGAACCTAGCTTGGCCTTATACATGTTATTTTAACGCTTTAATAACCATTTATGCGCCTAAGATACATACCTTTGACCTTTAAATTACGCCGTAAATACAGTTAGCGTTTGAGATGGAAAGGGTAGAAAAGCACATAGGTGCTCTTATCATGATGACAATGGTGAATGACCGTGGAGGAACCGGCTGCTACGTTTGCTGATACGTAAACTTTGACACGCTGTCTGAAACATATTACTAAGAGAAAGTGTTTACTATGATGCGAGCTAAAAATGTTCTCTGGAAGTTGTGGAATACAAAAGGTCGATGAACGTTAAAACCACCAATTAAACAAACTAACCAGTACATAGTGGTATTTAAAGATTAAAGTACCCGATTTTTTCACAACAAGTAATTCTGTACGCTCGTACTTACATATCGATGCACCTATTTAATTGCCTGAGAGTACATGATAGAAATCCAGTTTAGTTTTTGATTTGTACAGCCAACCGTCAATTGAAAATCTCATCTAAATAAATACTTTTACCAGCCGGGCGAATAAGTACCATATCATACAATATAAACTATAGCATATTTATAAATAAATGTTAATCGAATTCGCTTTTAGTACACGCCTCAAATTTAGAAATTTTGCAATTTGATTAGCTTGAATTCATTGATTCAACAATCTTCCAACGACCAACTGTAGGTTTCAGTCACACACTGTTGGTGTGTTTAAACATCGCACTAATTAGGGACCAATTAAGTTAACTTGGAATTGAATGAAGTTTGATAACTGATGCGCCACTGGGTGACTGAAATCGACAAACCAACTTATTTTTCAATATTTTGTCCAAAAGCAAATTCGATTTTCATCCCAACTCGACCTATGAACCTAATCTTTTAAAAGTGTGGTTTTATGAATCATTTACCTGTGATATTGTAGCAAATTCCTCTTCTCTTCCTCTTTATGATTCCTTTTAATGATAGTAATCTCTTCTCCGGAAAAAATATTTAGGCCTTACGGCGCTTGTTCAATAAAATTTTAAGCACATGTTAAAACTTTGTTCTGCCAAATTGTCACATTTGACACTTTCCAGCAATTAATTTTAAAAGATTTATTAAATTTTAAAAGACATGCAGTATGTACGCAGTGCCTCTCACTGCAATAAATAAACCAGATTTACTAAAAACTGCAAATTCAGCAGCTCATAATAAGTGTAAAAGAATTGAATTAGTGAGTATCGAGTTACTTTATGAGTTTCTTATGCTATTTTTGTACTTACTGCTGTGCTGTAATAATAAGCATGAATGTATTTTTTATGTACCGTGTTTTATCTGTGCTACGTTCCTAGTAAACCTTTTACATGTGACTTGGTCATGATGATGATGATGTTGGATGTGGTAGTAGGTATATGTGTAGCCGATTCTATGTACCATACGAATTCCTTTTAGCTGTACTCTAGCTGTTGAAAATCGAGTAATATACCGAAAGAGAATACAGGTGGTAGCTAGGGTATGTTGCCAGAACGGCGGAAATCATTCCTTCCATCCAGAGCATCATAAACTTATTGCTGGTCTGCATGATTCTGAAGTTAAAAGATAAATGATGAGGGCAAACAAATAAGCTTGTACACCTGTATTTGTCTAATTATCTAATCGGTCAGTTGTCAAATAAAGAAACCAAAAAACAAGCTTCCATGAGTTCTTTCAAACACTGGGGTTTGACGTGTAAAAATGTTTTCTGACGCACTCATCTTAATGAAAATGCACTCAAGCGATAATTAAGAGCAAAACACATATATTAACACAATTAAGTCTAGTACATACATAAATTCCACATAAAGAAGTCTTGCATGCATTTTATTAGTATATTACATTTATATTTTACATGATTCATAATTTTTATATTACTTAACTCCAGTTTGTTACAATCAGAATATATCTAGTAAAACTTGTGACTGCCTTCCAGTAATTTAATTTCACGCATTTATAAGTAACTTCCAATCCAAATTATATAGTAGCAAATGTACTCTGCAGTGAAAATCATCCCTTTGGAAGTAATGTTCCCATCTACAACCACCCAACTGACGACTAGTGAAAATTTGTCGATGCTCCTCTACACTTTGTACAAGTTCATGGTTCGTATGTTCTGTCTACAACTACTACATGATCGATCATGATCACTGTCACATCTTTTCGAAAGATTTTCCTCTCTATATTCTTGCACAAATTATAACGTTACTTTATAGAGTTGTGTAGGTATTTATTACGTGGGTTCTTTCTTGTGTAGTGTATTTTCGCTTGAAAGAAATTCAGTGCAAATTCCAAGAGTTTCTGGCAAGCTGTTTTGCTTCTTTCTCCAGAACTGAAACGTACAAGGGCACGTTATTATGCATACGTATGTTGGTCCATTATTACACGGGAGACGATCACGGTCACCGAGTGAGCTGCTCTGGGGCACACTGATACAAGTTATTTAGCAAAACAAAATTTTCTTCAAGTAAGGCACAGTAAAAGTTTTTTTGTAGGTACCAAAATGTTTGGATTATTCTGCACTCACCTCATTTCCCATAAGCCCAAGCGAGTAGGTATCAAAAGCTTTCAGACTATCATAATTACGGATGGATTGTTTCCCTTTATCCAACGTCACAGTTCGGACGCACTTCATCTTTTTTATCTTTTGCATACATAAATAAATAATTGCAGATCAAAAGCAGGGGGGTAATATCGATACACATCACTCACTCCAGAGGTAACAGACCATTATACACGTATAGTTGACATTATAATGGAGGCTTCGTTTTATCTCCCTGTCATAAAATTTACATTTTCTATTTAAACATGACGTCAAAGACATTTCCTATGGAGGGGAAAATCTTTTTTATCTTGTTAGCTACGCTATTTTGTGTACAATCTTTGAAAGCAGTCATCCATCCATCTTTTGTAGCTGTTATGACGCCTCCGTCCACATAAAGAAAACCTTTTACGACATCATTATAACTTTTTAGACATAATCATTGACAAACAAAAGTGTTCTGGAAAAATATCACTTACGGTTTTGGTTTTGCGTAGGTTTTTGAATGTCTAACTTATTCTCTTCTATTTACCCCTGCAAAAATGTTACAATTTGGCTTATACGATGAGGTAAAAGCCTTAAAAACCATTTGGATTCAGAAAAGTGTAATAAAAAATCAATAAAATCTTTCCATTTTTAGATGTCAGATTGTACAACCAATTTCATATTAAATTCCGTTCCCAATTTCAATCCTTTCACACGAGAAAGAGAGATGGAGAGTACCGCGTACGTACATTGTTGTACGTGTTTGTACATTATGTAGAATTGATACCATTTGCATTTTATCTTCTTCTATATTTCTCATACTAGCAGATTCTTTTGTAAAAGGTTACATTGATCCGCTTGTTTATTGCAATTATAATAACTACTAGCTATAATCTGGTTTAGAGCTCACACACAGAGCAAATTCACGTAAATTGCTTTTATTCAATTTGCTGAATGTTTTTCTAGCTTTTTTGTTGTTGTTTTTCTTGGAGGATTACGGAAAAGTTCATTTGTAGTCCGGAGGTTCAACTTTCTACATGCTACGGTTCTTACGTTTTGCAAAATGATTTACTTTACTTTGCCTGTGGATGAAGTTGATGAAACATTTAACGCGTGTCAGTAGCAGCAACTTATTTTATGGAAATACTTTCCTCTTGAAAGCATCCCTAATTGCATTTATCCGACATATGCATTGAATTTACAGTCATTTATTTCTTCATGCTTATTTGCACGTGAATACTGCACCTTTTTCACAGATCAAAGAAAACCTTCACACGTGGAAGGTATTGTGTGATGACTTAAGCATTCTCAGGAAAAATATTTTCCATGTAGTTTAAATTGCTTCCATTTGGCATATTTTGCGATTATTGTGTGCTTTCCCGTGTCGAGGTCTTGATGTTTTCTGACATGTGTATGACATTATTGTTTAAAATTGCTTTCTTTCTGAGTAAAATTGCATTGAAATTGTTCTTGAAAGGTAGTGTTACTTCATAGTGCGCATTCAGAAAAATTTCCTGAAGATATTATGGGAATTCCAGTAGAATGTCAGTCGAGTTACGGGTTTAAGTAAAAAATGATCAAGTAGAGATATTTTGTTGTTCGTCTGAAGATTTATATTCACATTCACCAGTCAAAACTGAAAGCAGAATTTTCGCAGTATTACAAAATAAAATATTCGTTGCATGAATTTCCATATAATGCCTACAGTCTAAGGATTTGTTCAGCGATACAAAAACTTTGGGGTAACCTGATCAATGTCCTTCGCAGTAATACTATAATACTCTCATACGTGCAATATCTTGCTTTCCAATGCTCGGAGAGTGGAGAGAATGCTTGCTACTTGCTATAAAATACTTAAAACGATGCCATGAGGAAAGTCTATGATCTAATATTATGACCTTGTTAATATTTCCAATGTAACTTTGCACAAACGTAAGAAAAATCAGGTAACTACTCTGTATTTTGTTAAGTCAAAAGTAATAACATGTTCGAAACTTTAATCAACTAATAGACTACGACAGGCGCAAAATATTACGAAGATTTAGCGTGTGTGCCTCAAATTCAAATAATACACAGCATAACGCACTTCTTCTTAAGTACAGAAAATATTATTTGCAATCTTTCTTTTGTAACGAGTTGTGTTCATTAAAAATAAATTATAAGTTTGAAACTTTGAAGTTTGCGAATTTTGTCTGGATCGAAACATGAGTACTTATTGTGTTGCATTGTGTTTCTAGGTTCTATCTGTTCTATAAGTTCTATGTAAATGGATTTGATCATTACCGAATGTAATTATTGTAGTAAGGAGGAAAACTGCGAAAGCTTATTTCTTGCGAAGTTACAACTTTTTCTCACTCGACTTTCCCCACAATGGCGGCCAGGAGAATCTCAGGACTGACAGAAGCCATAAATTGAAAAGTACTTCATAAAAACTAAACTTTAGGGATGTTAGTGAGTAAACATCGCAGCGGGTCTATGAAAACAAAGTTTTAACTTTGTTAGCGTAATACTCTCTTTTCATCTTAATTAATCATTCAATGACACCAAACATGGCAGCAAATTCAAGAAATCATGATGACGTCTTGACTTTCAACAAACATGTTTTGATTCAATGAGAAAAAGTTTGACTGCGTAAAAACATGATGTTATGAATACAAAACTTCATGAGTTCACGTGAAACCCCATAATTATCAGGTTTCTTGAAGTGCCTACCTACGTATTAGACTTTATAATAGCTGAAAGCCTACTCTAACTAGCAATCTTTCCACTTAAATTTTCCTAAAGTAACATTTCTAGCTGTAGCTAATATATGAATCTAAATAAATTTCTAGCAGAATTTAAATGTTTCTATTTCACCCTTCATTTTGTAGACCATATTCGAGGGCACATTTCTACATTGAAAACCAAAAGTCAGCCTAACTATTCATACAAAGGCACAGTTCATCTATTTTTAAAAAGTGTCAATTCAATTTTCCTTAGTAATACAAGAGTAACTTTCTTCAATTTCCCAACATTATTTTCTTCAGTTACATATGTTGGTATTAAGCTTCTTGGTTAAGAACCTCTATTACTACCATCCCCGCTTTTGAGCATGCATCCTTGTAAGTCCCTTGCCGTCTGAAAAGAGATTTTCCGAGAAGAAAGGATAATCTATTTCTGTGTTTCGGTTACGGCAGATGAGATTCCTGTTATCCCCAGCTTTTCATGGAGGTTGCTTCATTGAGTTTAAATATGATTCTCTTCGGTACTTTGAATTCAACGGAGAAATTCGAAACACGTAAAAATGCTTTTTTTACACATGCACGTATGTGACTCTAATTTTCTAGTAGGAAAAAGGGATTTACTTCAAGAGCCTACGGTTGACTTAGTCTGGAAAATAGAAATGAATTTTTATGATGATATGATTATTTCATGATTTTTATAAAAGAAGCAAATTCTGCTCTAAAATATCTATCTTCGTTTTGTGCCTCGACTCAAGGCTCACAGGAAGAAAAGAAAATCCATGGGAAAAGGCACGTGGTTGGTAGTTTTCGTTTTATTATATTATAATTTACTTTTCGTGATTTTCAAGTAAATCCTTTGCTAAAGTAAGGGTTTGAGTTGTTGATTTTATTTTATTTTCATATATTTATAAAAAATGTGTACGAACATATCGCGATGAGAGTAAATCAAATCGCGTTTGTACATGGTTTATACTATATTATTAGATGAAGTATTTCTTCCAATCCCTGTACCCTACATGATGCAAAACACTGGAATGGACGCCTTGTTTATAGAAGAGAAACTTTTGCTTGTACGTTGGTAAATTTCGTGGAACAGAAAAACGGTCAACAGTGTATCACTTTGCCCTTTTGATCTTTTTATCGTGGTTATGGTCAGTCAAACAGACAGCCAACAGCAACTTTCCCCGAAGCAGGAACAACTTTCTCGGGTACCAATTGTTGGAAAGTATTTTTAGTAACGTTTCAGTAATATCAAGTAGAATAGCATCATTCTTTTTTTTTTTGATAAAATGACGAAAGCCTTTTATTGCAAAACAGACAACAAACACACATTTACATTCGAATTTGTTGTTTCCCAATTCCCTACATAGAATCTCATATACGGGCGAATTTGCCATTTTTGTCTCGTAGAGTGCTCAATAAAATTGAGCAATAACAGGGTGTACTCATACATAACATCCAGTAAAATGACAATGCAAAGTTCAAATGGTGTAAATGTAAACAGTTTATGTAAATTGAAATTGAAGGCTATACGTCTGTGCAAAGTGCATAGCCTGGTAGCTTAATTTATGACGAAATTGTCATTATTGATACAAACTTGTTAATTATATTACAAACCAGCCCAGAGTATACACAATATTTCTCACGTGGCAATCTGCGTGTTGCGTTTGAAATTTGGCCACTTGAATTAAACCTGAGAATTGGTATATATTCCATCCGTCATGTGAAAATGTGAATTGTGTAATGAAACAGTGAAAGAGTGATGATTTTAGTAAAAGAGTGAAAGCCGTCATCATCAGAACTAACAGCCAGTATACATATAAACATGACGAGCAGTTGTTTGGTATTGTAAAACTAAGTTTACTAAAGAAAGAGGTAGAAGAGCAATGCTTTTAGAGTAAAAGCAAAGCATTAAAAATATTTTACCATATATTTTGCCAAAAACTAAAACTAAATCCTGCTCCCCTTATTTACCATAATATTGTGTCTCTGTACTTTCTCCTTTCTATCATCAGCATCCACTCATTCCTTTTTTCTTCTTCAACTTCAACTTATCCTTATGCTTTTCATTACAACATCATGACTAGCTGCTCGGCAGACTCATAAAGACCAGAGAATGTTTTTTCGAGAAAATGAGCGTAAGCAATACGGATGGATGAATATTTTGAGATAAATTTGATATGAGGGAACTAGGCTGAGCATGCTTTATTTCCATTTTCAAAAACGACCTTCTTTTTCTTTCCAGTGGTTATTTACGTCCATGCTTGCACTTGTCATCATCATGCAGAGAAGAGGTATCCTCAGAAAATGTTCTTTCCTTTTGCGTTTCAACATTTTCGCAAATCTTCCTCTTTCAACACTAAGCACTTCCTCCGAGCGGCTCCTCTTGCAAAATCATCTTCAAAAACACTCGTCTTTCTTCCAAACTTGATCAGTTTTAGTTGTCAGTCTCTTATTATGCCACTTCGTTCGACAAGCCGTGTACCCCGAATACTTTACTACCACCAGCAATTTACTACATTACAACATTGAGTTTAGAGACGCTCTCAGCGTCTATGCACACCACGGAGCCAGCACAGCTTGGCCATCATCATCCCTAAAAGGTTTGCTTCTTCATGAACACGTCCTCTTCACTTCACTCTACTTTCCTCCCTTGCTTTGCACACTCAAACATTTTTTACTCTGCAAATCGGATAGTTCTCGCAAGCTACATAAAAAGTCTAACTCTACACGTTATTCGTATTGATTCTCATAAAAGCATCTGCTAGAGAGGTATTGTGCCGTGCACACGGTTGTAGTAAAAACATCTGTACATTTCTGTGGCAAATCGGCAGAGAAACAGTAAACCAGAGAACAGTTCTTATTGTGAGCTGCATCCTAAACAACACAAAACGCTTTATTGTCTGCTCTGCTTATTGTGAGAGCGTGCCCTTGATTTTAATTGAACATAAGTTTCTTAACTTGATCAAATCACGCAAAATCGCAATAGAAAGCTAGGAATTATGGGAACAGTGGATAATAGTTTGTAGAGAGTATCAGAGTATATAATATTAGGTGCTACCACTACTACTGTTCTTGTAGATTCATTTATTCCACTTAGTACATTATTCCATGATTTCTATTTATTAAGGCAGCTAATTTAAAAAGCTAGATTTTAAAATATTATCCAAATTTGAAGTTAGGGTTTCAAACCGAAAACATAAGCTAAAATATAATCATAATCATGTAAACAGTTTGTGCTACACTTCTTGGAATTTCTATGGTGGAAAAAAGACATTTTTAATTCCCGAATCGAGCTAAAGAAAAAATCGCAACATTCATAAAAATACTACTGTGAGGAGGAACTTTAAACCAAGTGGTTGTTGGTAAGTAAAATATATTCTCACTTGCTCTAGTAGTAAAAACTAGTTATAATTTAAACGGTTTTATAAAGTATTGTGAATGCTTTAAATTTAAGTTGCTTTCCTATTTACTAACTTTATTAAGAGCTACTAGAAGTAGGCAATTTAATAAACCATTTTTTAGTCGAAACGTTTGAAAGCTTTATCGATAATGAAATTTAATCATCACACGCTTAGGCATTAACATAACACCATCAGAAAGAGAAACACTCGTCCAAGGCCAGGCACGCTAGCATGTCAGGGTTTACTAATATGGAGCATCGAAATAAACTGGTCATAAATGCAATAATTGTGTCACTCATATACATTTATTTTCCATTCTTATCTTTAAATAGTTAGTTTTTAAATAGGATACAAAAAAGGTTTTCCAAACTAAATTCGGAATATGCAATAAAACATTATTGCATATTGCACTATACCGTA